>PVIY010014925.1:0-55214 GCA_004026745.1 Myrmecophaga tridactyla
TTTAAAAGAATAAAGGAGTCCCTTAAAAGAAGAAACATTTTGGGGAGAGTTCAGAGCAGAGCAGATGCAGATGTTCGGAGTCAGTTACTTCAGAGACATGGATGTTTTGAGATAATTTGAATGCCCAGAGAGAGAGAGAGAAGATGCCTAGACACAGGTAGAGCCCAATAAAATAGCCCTGTGCCTTCCCTTATATGCTAAGCAAGCCCAAACCCAGAGTTGTGCCCCAGAGTTGTTAGTGGAGGCTCACAGATGCTTAGAGAGGAAATTACTGGCATCAGAACCAGGAACAAGGATCAGCAGAAGCCAGCCAGGTGCCTTCCCAGATGAAAAAAGCATTCCAGATGGCATCAGCCTTTCTTGAGTGAGGGTAATTTCTAGTTGGTACCTTAATTTGGACATTTTCACTTCCTTAGAACTGTAAACTTGTAATTTATTAAATTCCCTTTTTAAAAGCCATTTCTTTTCTGGTACACTGCATTCCAGCAACTTATAAAACTAATACAGATTTTGGTACTAGAGAAGTGGGGTGCTGCTTTGATTTACAAATACCAAACATGTTGGAACAACTTTTAAAATGAGTAAGTGGAAGATTCTGGAAGAATTGTGAGGAGCTTGATAGAGAAAACTTAGAATGCTTTGAAGAGACTGAGATTGTTGGCAAAAATGTAGACTCTAAAGAAATCTCTAATGAGCCATTAGACATAAATGATGAATGTGTCTTTGCAAACTGGAAATAAGGCATTCCTTGGGTATGGAAGGCAGAATTTGAGAGTGATGAACTTGGATACTTAACAGAAGAAATTTCCAAACTAAATGTGGGAAATGCAATCTGGTTGCTCCTTGCAGCCTATAGTAAAATGTGAGAGGAAAGAGATAAGTTGAAAACTGAACTCTTGGGTACAAAGAAAACAGAAATTAATAGTCTGGAAAATTCTGGGCTTCCAGAAAGTGAGATGCCAAGTGAATAGAGCCCCACATGAGAATTTAAGCAAACATAGAAGAAGTGAGTACAAAAAGCCAGGATTGGAGGTCAAGTTTTCCAGAAAGGATTTGTGGAAAGTCCTATTGTCTGATGATTATGATCCCTGCATACATAGAAAAAAAAGAACGTTGTGAGATCTGTATAAATGGAACCACTATCAGTCTAGACTAAAAGGGACTGAATAGGGAAAAATTACTTTAAAGGCAGAACCATGGAAGCTAATTCTGGAGCCTGGGGGGCCTCAGATCAGGAGAGCAGGCCCTCCCATACATGTGGAGAGGGTGAGTTTTCCCTAGAAGCAGAGGGCAGAACTTTTGCTTCATTGCTTAGAAGAGTTGTGCCACCTCAGGCTTGAAGAAGGTGGAGCACATAAATCAGGGAAAGCCTGGCTGCCACCCCATTGTTCTGGAGGGATCGAGCATGTGCACCAATGATGCAGAGATCCTGGGTGCTTCCCTAATGCATGGGGAGGGTGAGGCTGAGGAAAAGGTGGTCTCTCCAGTGAACTCCAGTGTTGTAACTCACCCCAGCATTTGAAGACAGCAAGGCTGCTTTCTAAAGGCCTGAGGATAAATAACTCTCAGAATTTGAAATCCAATGGAGTTTGCCCTGTAGGTTTTGGAACTGTTTGGGTCCAGTGGTCCCTGTTTACCTTTTGATTTCTCCCTATGGCAATGGAAACATGTATCCTATGACTGTCTCTCCTTTGTATATTGGCAGCAGATAACTTGTTCTGAGTGATAACTTTTCTGAGTTTCACAGGTCCAGATCCAGAGAAGAATTTTGCCTTAGAACAGACTGCATCTGTAGCTGACTTTAATGAGATTTTATACAGTTTTTTACTTTATATTGTATTTGTATTATACCAAAATGGTTTAAGGCTTTGTGATATTGTAATCAAATTAATGTCGTTTGTATGTGAAAACAACATGTCTTTTGGAAGGATCCAAATGGTGGAAGGTGCAATTTGAAGCTATAATGTACCCCAGAAAAAGCCATGTTTTAATCCTGTTCCAGTCTTGAGGGCAGCTGTTTCTTTTAATCCCAAATCATCACAGTGGGGCAGAAATTTTGATTAAATTATCTCCACAGAGATCTGTTCTCCTAGCCTGAGATTTCCTGGCTCCAGATCTGACTCTGAAGCCATTTTTCCTTCAATTTGTCCTTTTCTATCCCTTCTAGTTCAAACTGGCAGTGGTTCCATTATAAAGATCCCACAACCCTCTTGTTGGTCTTCTATGCAGTATACTGGGATCATACCCATCAGACAATAGGGCTTTCCACAAATCCTTTTTGGACAACTTAATCCCCAATTCTGGCTTTTTTCTGAAATGTTTGCTTAAATCCTCATGTGGGGCCCTGTTAATTGGGGTCTCTTTCTTCTCACATTTTATATAAGCTGCAAGGAGCAGCCAGACAGCATTTTCCACACTTAGTTTGGAATTTTTTTCTGCTAAATAACCAAGTTCATTACTCTCTAATTCTGCTTTCCATATACAAAGAATGCCCTCCATCCAGTCTTTGACTATTTATTCATCATTTCTGTCTAAAGCCTTATCAGAAGTATTCTTAGAGTCCACATTTCTACCAGCAATCTCTTTAAAGCATTCTAGGTTTTCTCTATCAAGTATATCACAATTCTTCCAGAATCTTCCCCATAGCCATTTAAAAAGCTATTTCAACATGTTTGGATTTGCAAACTATAGCAGCACCCCACTCTCCAGTACTAAAATCTGTTTTAGTTTGAAAGCTGCCAAACTGTGATATCCCAGAATGGAAACAGCTTTTAAAAAAAGGAATTCAATAAGTAACAACTTTAAAGTTCTAAGCCTATAAAAATGTCCAAACTAAGGCATCCAGGGAAGGACACTTTCATTCAAGGAAGGTCATTTAAGTCAAGAACACCTCTGTCAGCTGGGTAGTCATGTGACTGGCATCTACTGGTCCCTTGCTCCTGGGCTCCATTACTTTCAGCCTCTGTTCCTGTGGAGGCTCCTCATTTTGTTTCTCAGGGGTTGGCTTTCATCTCTTAACTTCCCTTGGCTCTATCCAGGTTTTGGCTTGCTTAATATCTCATGGTGAAATCCACTGGGCTCCAAGCATCTTTAAACATCCATGTCTCTGTTCTCCAAGTTTCAGCATCTGTATCAGCTCTGCTCTGAAGTTTCTGTCAGCTCTGTTATTTTCAACTCTCTCAAAATGTTTCTTCCTTTAAAGGATCCCAGTAAACTAATCAAGATCCACCTGGAATGGGTGGAATAACATCTCCACCTAATCACAAGTTAACACCCATAATTGGGCATGTCACATCTCCATGGAGATAATCTAAAAAAAAAATTTTGCCCTACAGTATTAATTAGGATTATAGGAAATGGCTGTATCCACAAAATTGAATTAGAACCAAAACATAGCTTTTCTGGGGTACACAATATTTTTCAAACCAGCACAGATGTGATATGTCTCCCTAAACCAACTTTGAAAAAACTCACCCACCCTCCCACCTATGACATGACTCCCGGAGTATTAGTCTCCCTGGAGTATAAGTCTGCCTATAAATGTGGGACATGACTCCCAGGTATGAATTTGCCCTGGCACCAAGGGATTAAGAAAGCCTTCTGACCAAAATGGGTAAAATAAATGAGACAAAATAAAGTTTCAATGGCTAGGAAATTTCAAATAGAGTTGAGACGTTGTTCTAGTTTGCTACTGCCAGAATGCAACACACAAGAGATGGATTGGCTTTTAATAAAAGTGATTTATTTCATTGGTTCTTCAGAGGAAAGGCAGCTAACTTTCAACTGAGGTTCTTTCTTACATGGAAGGCACAGGGTGATCTCTGCTGGCCTTCTCTCCAGGCCTCTGGGTTCTAACAACTTTCCCCAGGGTAATTCCTTTCTGCATCTCCAAAGGCCTGGGATGAGCTGCGAGTGCTGAGATGAGGTATGCTGAGCTGCTTGGGCTGTGCTGTGTTGTGCTCTCTCATTTAAGCACCAGCCAATTAAGTCAAACATCATTCATTGCAGCAGACACGCCTCCTAGCCGACTGCAGATGTAATGAGCAACAGATGAGGTTCACGCACCATTGGCTTATGTCCACAGCAACAGAACTAGGCACATTCACCTGGCCAAGTTGACAACTGAATTTAACTATCACAGAGGTCATTCTAGCAGTTATTTTTATGCATTATATGGATATTCCTTTTTAGTTTCTCATACATTAGAACAGTTAGAAGGAAAGATCTGAAACTGTTCAACTGTAATCCAGTAGATCTGATTCTTGATAACGATTGTATAACTATATAACTTTTAAGGTGTGACTGTGTGATTGTGAAAACCTTGTAATTAGCACTCCTTTTATCCAGTCTATACACAGATGAATAATAAAGACTAAATAAATAAATAAACGTCAGGATAAGGGGTATGGGATATTATGGGTGTTCTTTTTATTTTTGGAGTAATTGAAAATGTTCTTAAATTGTGGTGAAGAATTCACAACTATTTGATGATACTGTGAGCCATGGATTATATACTTTGATGGATTATATAATGTATGAATATATCTCAATAAAAATTGCATTAAAAAACTAACATCAAAATGATCGTCTCATGTATTTCATTGCCTAGAATGAGTCTAAGTAAAAATTAATTTTCTAAATATTAAGTAAATAATAGGCATAAGAAAACAACAAATAACCCAAGACATCACAAAGATGGCAATATAAGGCATCCCCTGGGAAAGTCTTCCCTTAGAAATAAACAAAAGGACAATTCCCACTTTCTTGGACTCTAGTGGATGTTACATAGTGAAGAAGGACTCCACCCATACTTAGTTGAAGGAAGAAAAACACTGAAAAGGAAGGTAGGAGATCTGTAACTTGGACCTGCCAATAGGGACCCCTTCCTTCTGTTTGGTCCCGTGTGGTTTAAGAATCACATAGCAGCTGCACTCTTGTCATGGTCACAGATACAGAGCCACACATGACAGTGAATTTTTACCTCACATATATTCAGGCAAAGGAACCAAGACCACATGGAGACATGGTGGGACCCCAAGTGGCTCACTGGTGCATACAAACTTGCCCCAAGGATACCAAAAAGCCCATGGCAGAACTGATGGCAAGAGGTACATATGTCCAACCCAGTCTCTAATTGTTGAAGTACCCAAATGCTGACCTATCTCATTTCCTGTGGCAGGATATCCTAACATGGAAACAAAACTATCTATGATAGGAATATTAGCAAGTAGTAAAAACATTCAACTCAGTCTCTAATTGTCAGACACCTAAATAGAAAAATGACCCCATGTGGTTCCCTGGGATAGGATACCCTAATGTTGAAATTACAGGAAGCAGAAAATTCTCCTAGAAAAAAAAGGGAAAACTGCACTGCTATAAGACATGATAAGACCCAGGACTGAATGTAGTATGAAAAGGGGGCATTAAATGAGGGAGAGAAGTTGAGCAAATCATTGGAGCCGGGGAGGAAATTTTGCACAAAAAAAACAGAAAAAGCAGCTCAGGACCCCAAGAGAAAGAAAAGAGGAAGGGAAGTTTTTTCCTGGAGGTAAAACAATTGTACATAAAAGAGAACTCTTAAAAGTTGCACTACACATCTAGGACAAGAAACAGGTTCAGAACACCTGAGAAAAGCTGAACAACTAAACATGGGCTGCTCTGAAGGTTCAGTATAAGCTAGACCAAGCATCAAAGAAGAGCCTTAACACATAGTCAAACTAAAATAAAACCCTAGGCAAGAGGGTAAAACTAACTTTCAGAGTTGGCACATTCAAATAATCAGATAATCATACATCAGCAAAAATTACAAGCCATACATACAAGAAATAGGAATAGAAATAGAAATATGGCTTCATCAAGGGAACAAATTAAAAACTCAGAAGGACACAGAATGTGGGACAACTAAAGTTGTTAAAGAAGTTAAAATAAAACTCCTAAATCAATTCAAGAATTTGATGGAAAATACAGATAGAAATAAAATAAATATGAATAGAGAGCTAAAGGATATTAAGAAGACATTGTGTAAACGAAAAGAAAAATAACAAAGTTTCAAAGAAACACAACAGAAAATATGGGTATTAAAAACAAAATAATGTAAACTAAAAATACACCAATGGCATACATCAGCAGATTTGAATATGCAGAAGAAAGAATCAGTGAACTAGAAGACAAAATAATTGAAATCATGCAGACAGAAGAACAGATAGAGAAAAGAAGAAAAAGATGTGTGTCATTGGTGTCCCAGAAGAAAAAGAGAAGGGAAAGGAGGCAGAAAGAATATTTGAGATAACAATGGCTGAATGTTTCTTAACTCTTACAGAAGTCAGACATATATATGCCCAAGAAGCACAATGTACTCCAGTCAGAATAATCCTAACAGACATACCCCAAGACCCATACTCATCAAAATGTCAAATGCCAAAGATAAAGAGAGAATTTTGAAAGCAGCAAGAGAAAAACAATTTACACATACAAGGTATCCTCAGTAAGACTAAATACGAATTTCCTATCAGAAACCATGAAGGACAGAAGGCAGAGTTATGATATATTTAAGGTATTGAAAGAAAAATCTGCCAGTCAAAAATTATTTATCTGGGGCAGGCCATGATGGCTCAGCAGACAGAGTTCTCGCCTGCCATGCTGGAGAGACTTGGGTTTGATTCCTGGTGACTGTCCATATAAAAAATATATATATAAATATATATATATATTTATATATATATTAAATATATATATATATTTATCTGGCAAAAATGTCCTTCAAAAATGAGGGAGCATTTAAGCAATTCACAGCTAAACAAAAACTAAGAGAGTTCATCACCAAGAGACCTGCCCTACAAGGATTGCTAAAGTTATTCAGATTGAAAGTAAAAAACAGGAGAGAGGGTCTTGGAGCAGTATGAAGGAGTGAAGATCTTCAAAAAAGGTAATTAATGAGTAAATGCAAAATCCAATTGTACTGTATTCTCAAAATATAACTCTATTGTTTAATTCCTATAAGAATCAAAATAAAATTGAGCAAGAAAAAGGAATACTTCCTGAAAATGGGCATACAAATTATAAAGTGGTAAAGTGGGATAAAAACATAAAGAAAGGAAACAGAGGAAGAGATATGTAATTGAAGCTAATTCAATATCTTTTCATGGTAGTAGTTTATAGATATAGGTTGTGTAACATAAACCCTGGAGTAATCGCAAAGAAAGTATTTTAAAAATATACAGAAACAGAAATGAGAAAGGGACCAGTCAGATACATCACAAAATATCAATTACACAGAAATGGAGGTTACAATAAAGGGAAAGACATACATACATAAAATGACATAAAAACAAACAACAAACTAGCCCAAATAAGTACTACCTTTACAGTAATAAATTGAATGCTAAATGAATTAAGCATCCCATCAAAAGACACAGATTGGCAAAATGGATAAAAAAGCATGATACAATTATATATTGTTTATAAAGACTCACCTTGGACCCAAAGGCACAAATAGTTTGAAAGTGAAAGGATGGAAAAAGATAATCCATGCAAATAATAATAAAAAGAGAAGCTGGGATAGCTATAATAACACAGGACAAACTATATTTTATGTTAAAGCCTGTTACAAGACACAAGGATGAGCACTATATTAAGAAAAAGGTCAATCCATCAGGAAGAAATAACAATCACAAATATTTATGCACCTAAGCATCGTTCCTCAAAATACATGAAGCAAACACTGGCAAAATAATAGTTGGACAGTTCAATACATTACTCTCAACAATAGATGAAACATCTAGGCAGAAGATCAATAAGGAAACAGAGAACTTGAATAATGTCATAAATGGACTAGATGTAATAGACATATACAGAGCATTGCACTTCAAAAACAACAGGACATACATTCTTCTCAAATTCACATGGATCATTTCCCAAGATAGACCATCAATAAATTTTAAAAGATTGAAATTAGACAAATCATCACTCTGAACATAATAGAATGAAGTTGTAAATCAGTAACAGGCAGAGACTGGAAAGTCCACATATATATGTAAATTAAATAACACACCCTTAAATAATCAATGGATAAATGAAGAAATTGCAAGGTAAATCAGAAATAAAAAGAATCACAAGAGCATACCATGAACTACTGCAGGCCAACAAATTATACAGCCTAGGTAAAATGGAGAAATTCCTAGAAACACAGAAACAACCTAAACTGACTTTAGTAGAAACAGAAGACCACAATATAACAATTATGAATAAAGAGATCAAATCAGTCATCAAAAATCTCCCAACGAAGAAAAATCCAGGACCAAAAGCCTTCATAGGTGAATTCTACGATTCATTCCAAAAGTAATTCACACCTACCCTACCCAAATTCTTCCAAAAGATTGAAGAAAAGGGAATACAACTGTATTAGTCAGTGTTCTCTAGAGAAACAGAACCAGCAAGAGATATCTGTAAACATGAGATTTATAAAGGTGACTCACACAGCTGTGGGAATGGAAGAGTCCAAAATCTGTAGGGCAGCTCGTGAAGCTGGCAGCTCCAATGAAGCATCTCAGTCAACTCCGCATGAGAGACTTGCTGGCTGAAGAAGCAGTGAAAAAATCTCTCTTCTTCTTTAAAAGTCTTTAACATATTGGATTATAACATTTGTGGGAGAAGCATTTTAGTTGATCACAGATGTAATCAGCCTCAGATGCAATCAAATGACTGATGATTTAATACCCCAGCTTTCCAGTTTATCAACCAGCCATGAAATATCCTTGCAGCAATGGTCAGGCCGGTGCTTTCCTGAGAAAATAACTGGGCATCACCACTTTGCCAAGTTAACACCAGAACCTAGCCATCACAACAACTTAACTCATTCTAAAGCTATCACCTTGGTACCAAAGTCATATATAGATACTACAAGAAAAGAAAATTACAACCCAATTACTATTATGAATATAGACGCAAATATCCTCAGTGGACTAATTGCAAAATCAAATCCAACAGCACATTAAAAGAATTAAACTCCATGATATAGTGGGTTTTATCCCAGATATGTAAGTGTGGTTCAATATAAGAAAATCAATTAATGTAATACACCACACTAACAAAATGAAGGGAAACATTACATGATCATCTCCATTGAAGCAGAGGAGACATTTAACAAAATCCAGCATTCCTTTAGAAAGAAAGAAAGGAATGCTTGATTTTGTCAAATGTCTTTTCTTTGAAAGATAAGAATAGAAGGAAATGACCTCAACATGATAAAGGGCATATATGAAAAACTCACAGCTAACATTTTACTCAATGGTGAAAGATTGAAAGCTTTCCACTTGAGATCCGGAACAAGATTTGAATGCACACTGTCACCACTGTTATTCAACATTGTGCTAGAAGTTTTTGCTGAAGCAGTTTGACAAGAAAAAGAAATAAAGGGAATCCAAATTGGAAAGGAAGAAGTAAAACTTACGCTATTTGCAGATGACAAGAGCCTATATATGGAAAATCCTAAAAATTTTACAACAAAGCTACTAGAGCTAATAAATGAATTCAGCAAAGTGGTGGGATACAAGATCAACATACAAAAATCTTGTTTCAATACACTAGTAAAGAGCGATCTGAAGAGGAAATCAAGAAAAAAAATCCTTTTTTTTTTTTGGCTTTTAAAAGGGAGAATTTAATGAGTTGCTAGGTTTACAGTTCTAAGGCTGAGAAAATGTCCCAATTACAAGTCTATAGTAATGTCCAATCAAAGGCATCCAGGGAAAGATACCTTGGTTCAAGAAGGCCAGTGAAGTTCAGGGTTTCCCTCTCAAGTGGAAGGGCACACAGCAAACACAGTCAGAGTTTCTGAATCATCTGGAAAGGCACATGGTAAACACGGTCAGGGTTCCTCTCTCATCTGGAAGGGCACATGGCGAACACGGCGTCATCTGCTAGCTCCTTCTCCTGGCTTCCTGTTTCATGAAGCTCCCCAGGAGGCATTTTCCTTCTTTATCTCCAAAGGTTGCTGGCTTGTGGGCTCTCTGCCCCTCATGGCTAGGTTGTTCTGCTCTGCTCTCTCTGAATCTCTTTCTTTCTCCAAAATGCTTCCTCTTTTATAGGACTCCAGAAACTTTTGATAGCAACTAAAAGAACCAAATATCTATGAATAAATTTAACCAAAGATGTAAATGACTTGTACACAAAAAAACTACAATGTATAGCTAAAAGAAATCAATGAAGATCTAAGTAAATAGAAGATCGAAGTAAATAGAATCAGTGAAGATATAAGTAAATTGAGTCTTCCAGTCCATATTCATGCACTGGAAGACTCAATATTGTTAAAGATGTCAATTCTCTCCAAAATGATTTAAATATTTCATGTAATCCCAATCAAATTTCCAGAATACTTTGCAGAAAGGAAAAGCCAATTATCAAATTTATTTGGAAAGGTAAGGGCCTCAAATAGCAAAAACACAAGAAAAAGAAGAAAGAAGTTTAAGTTACAGTGGTCAAAACAGCATGGTACTGAGATAAAGATAAACATATTGACCAATGGAATTGATTTGAGAGTTCAAAAATAGACCCTTATGTTTATGGTCAATTGATTTTTCACAAGACTGCCAAGTCCACTCAAATGGGAAAGAATAGTCTCATCAACAAATGTGTTGGGAGAACTGGATATCCATATCCAAAAGAATAAAAGAGGACCTTATCTCACACAATGTACAAAATTAATTGAAAATAACAATTACTCTTATATAATATCCAAGACCATAAAACTCCTAGAAGAAAATAGAGGGAAGCAATGTCAAGATTTGTGGTAGGAAATGTTCTCTTAGACTTTATGCTCAAAGCACAACCAATGAAAGAAAAGAATAAATAAATTGGACCTCCTCAAATTTAAAAACTTTTATGCATCAAAGGAATTTTCAGGAAAATGAGAAGACAACCTACTTAATAGATGAAAGTATTTGGAAACCACATATCCAATAAGAGCTAATACCCAGAATATAAAAAGAAATCTTACAGCTCAACAATAAAAAAAAGCAACTCAATTTAAAAATGGATAAAAGACTTAAATAGACATGTTTACAAAGAGTAAATACAAATGGCTAAAAATAGCATAAAAGATGCTCAGCAATACTAGCTATTAAAGACATGCAAGTCAAAAGGACAGTGAAATATCATTTCATATCTACCAGAGTGACCACTATTTAAAAAGTCAAGTATATAACTTGGAGAAGATATGGAGAAATAAAAAATCTCACTTACTGCTAGTGGGAATAGGAAATTGTGCAACCACTGTGGAAGACAGTTTGACGGTTTCTCAGGAAGCTAAGTATAGAATTGCCATATGATTCAGCAATCCCACTGCTAGGTATATACCCAGAAGACCTGAAGGCAGGGATGCACCAATGTTCATGGCAACATTATTGACAATTTCCCAAAGATGGAAGCAACCCATGACTATCAACAGATGAATAGATTAGTAATGTGGTATATACATACAATAGAATATTATTCAGCTGTAAGAAGGAGTGAAGTCCTGATGCAAAAAGCAACATGGATGAACCTTTAGGACATTGTCTTAAGTGAAATAAGCCAGAAATAAAAGGAAAACTGTTGTATGATCTCGTTACTATGAAATAATTATAGCAAGCATGTTTATAGAGTTAGAATCTAGTATATAAGCTACTAGGAGATATATTGGGGTAAGAGACTGGAGGGTTGATGCTTAACTTGAACAAAATTTCTATTTACTGTAAAGGTTTGGAAATGGATGATGGTGATGGTAGCACATTATTGTGTGTGTAATCAAGAGCACTGAACTATAGAGATGAAAGTGGTTAAAAGAGGAAACTTTAGGATGCGTGTATTACTAGGATAAAAACTAAAAGTTAAAACATAGGACTGTACAGCACAATGAACCATTGTAGATTATGACCTATAGTTAATATACAAGTATAAAAATGTCATTTCATAGGTTACAGCAACTATATGACACTAATAACAGGGTGGTAATAACAGAGTAGTATATGGAAAAAAAAATTACCTATTGTAAATAATGGATGATAGAACTATTGTAAGAATCTTTTATCAATTGTAACAATGGCGACTAGTGTTTAAAAAGTAGTACAATTATTTTAAAAAGTGCTGTCACCAAGATAAATAAAGTTTCCACACTTTTATTATGCAAAGTGTTGGTAGTGGGGTAATGTATGTGAATCCAGTATTTTATGCATGATTGTTTTGTAAACTCACAACTTCTCTAATGAAAAAGAAGAAGAAAGACCTGCAACGAAAGACCTAACCACATACTTGGAGGAACTAGAAAAAGAATAGCAAATATAACATAAAGTTATCAGAAAGAGATATAAAGACTAGAGCAGAGCTAAATGAAGTAGACAATAAAAAACAAAAAACAATAGAGAATTAACAAAGCCAAAAGTTGGATTTTTTAAAAGATGAATAAAATGACAAAATTTTACCTAGACTGACAAAGAAAAAAGCAAGGGGACACAAATAATTAAAATCAGAAATGAAAGAGGGATTATTAGATTATTACTTCTGACATCATAGAAATAAAAAGGATCATGAGGATACTATGAGCAACTGTATCCCAACAAATTAGACAAACTAGATAAAGTGGGCAAGTTCCTAGAGTACACAAACAGCCTACATTGACTCTAGAAGAAAGAGAAGATCTCAACAGACAAATTATAAGTAAAGATATTGAATAAGTAATTGAAAATCTTTCAACAAAAGCAGTGAAAGTCCAGAACAAGATGGTTCCACAAGTGAATTCTACCAAACATTCCAAGAAGAATTAATACCAATCCTACTCAAACTCTTCCAAAAATGTGAAGATGAGGGAACACTACTAAACTCATTCTATGAGGCCAACTTCTCCGTAATATCAAGGACAGATAAAGACACCACAAGAAAAGAAAATTGAAGATCAGTGTCCCTTATGAATATAGATACAAGAATCCTCAACAAAATACCAGCAAACCAAATCCAACAGTACCCTAAAAGAATTATACACCATGATCAAGTAGCATCAATCCCAGCTACAAAAGGATGATTTCAAATAAAAAAAACAATTAATGTCATACACCACATTAATAGAATAAATTAATTATATTAATTTTTCTCAATTGATGAAGAAAGACATAATCCAGCACCCCATCTTGATAATAATATTTAGAAGACTAGGAATAGAAGGAAACCTCCTCAGCATGATAAAGAACATATATGAAAAGGCCATATGTATGGTTTTGTGAATGGATGAACAAAATGTGCATAAACATGTAATTGAATACTATACAGCCAAGAAAAGGAACAAGGTTCTGATGCATGCAACAGCATGGATGAACCTTTAAAATATCATATTAAGTGACATAGACCAAACACAAAACACAAATATTGCATGAACTCACTGGAAAAAAAAGTTAGAATAAGCAAGTTCATAGAGTCAGAAACTAGAATGCAGGTTGCCAGGGGCTGGACAGGGTTAAGAAATGAGGAGTTAAAGTTTAATCAGTATGGAATTTCTGTTGGAGGTTATGAAATAGCTTTGGTAATGGATAGTGGTGATAGTAGTCCAATATTGTGAATGTTACTAACAACTTGGAAATTTATATCTGAATATGGTTAAAGGGAGACATTTTAGGTTGTATATATGTTACTGCGCTGGTTTGAAACTGTTATGTACCCAGATAAACTGCGTCCTTCTAATCTAATCTTGTGGGAGCAGACCTTTTGTTGGGTAGGACATTTTTATTTGATTGTTTCCGTGGAGATGTGACTCTACCCATTGCAGATGGGTCTTAACCCACTTGTGGGAGTCCTTTAAGACAGACATTTTGGAGAAAGCACAGATGATTGGAAACAGAAAATGTCCTGAGAGACACTAAGCTAAGAGATGAAATCCAGAATTTGTCCTGGAGAAGCTAAGAGAGGACTCACAGATGCTTAAAGAGGGGGAATGTCCCAGGAGAGAGCCATTTTGGAAACCCAGAAGAGAAGGGCCAGCATGCATTGCCATGTGCCTTGTGTTGTTACAGAGAAACCCTAGATATGATCAGCCTTTCTTGAAGTGAAGATATGTCCTTGTTGATGCCTTAATTCGGACATTTTCATGGTCTTAGAACTGTAAATTTGTAACCTAATAAACCCCTTTGTAAAAACTCAATCAATTTCCGGTATATTGCATTCTGGCAACATTAGCAAAGTGAAAGAGTTATTAAAATTAAAACCAAAATAAGACAAAATTGTGAGGATGATGAACGGTTGGCTGATTTAGGGGCTTCCCTTATACTGAGAAGCACTAGATAGGATGAGAAAGTACAAAAGTAAAATAACCCAGACTTTTGTATTTGATCTGCCATTTTACTTTTTATCTCTTTGGAAATACTGTCTCTACTGGGGAAACCACAGACCCCCTCAGTAGCCATCTTCCATCCCCCTTCGTTTCCTGTCATGCTTGTTTGCATACAAGTGTTTGGTCTGTTCCTATGTCATAAGAGTCTGTAGGCAGCTGGGGGAGCTATTAAATCATATCAGTCCCAGCTGCTTGCCAGGGCACATTGGATACTCATTGGAAGAGCCCATTATCCTTGGGATATATAAAAGCTCAGCACTCAGTCAGTACAGGTGTCCCTCATCTCTGAAATGAAGAGAGGCACCCAGAGCTGCCAAGCCTTTGGCCTTGTTGGTGGACTGGTCCAGGTGGAATCTTTTCCCTGCTTTTTTTTGGATCCTTTATGCTATCCAAGCAATAAATCTGTCAATATTTTGTAGTCTTTATTGTGCCTCAGCCTATATTTCCATGGTGCACTATATGTTTGGAAGACTCATTCCACAGTCTTCCAAAGATGTGTTCATGTTATTTCTCTTTTTTGAGATCCTTGCATTTGATTTTGCTAATGGCAGACACTTGCAGTATCTGGAAATCAGCAATCTGATGTTTATTCCCACATCAAGTAATCAGGAATATATTGATAAAAGTGTAGTCCCATATATTTCTTCCTCATTCACACTTTCCCTTTCTCTTGACAATTGCACATTTCTTCCATGCATTAAGAAAAAAAAATTAAAGGACCCTTGGAGAACTCTTCAAATAAAGCTATTATATTAAAAAAAAAAAGTGGAAAATATAAATGAGGACTTTCTTGGCAAAGGAACTTGAAGTTAAATAATATATTTTCCCTTTTACATTTGCTTATTCTATCATAGTGTTGGATTGTCATTGTTCAGGAAACTAGACACTGCCCTTATGGATTATTGGGTGAACCACTTATCATCACACTTATCAGGGAAAATGAGAACTGAATGTGAACTCTGAATCTGACTCCATGATTCAAAGTCCAGTTCTGCCCAAAAGCTTCCAAATACTTTAAAGCAGAAACTTAGGATTGCTATTTTGATATTACTCAGTTAGATTTCCAAAAACATGGCAATTTTAACCTTTGATTCTGTGAAGGCAGATTTTCTGCAATATGATGAACAATTGTAGAAAAATTAAAAAAACAGCTTTCTATAAATATGAACAGTACATCTATAAATCCATAGTATCATTGAGTTCCAAGGCCTGAGACCAAGACAGCAAAGGTCTGTATTGTGAAGTGTTCTTTTATTCTTTTTCTCTATGTCAGTGTTCAATTTCCTCTGAACTTGAGGATGTGACTCTCTTAGCACACAATAGTTGTGAGAAAACTTCTGGTCAAATCATTCCGTCGGGGAAAAATAAAGTGAAATTCTGCCAGGTGGTTGCTGAATATCTTAGAAGAAAAGTAGGCTTACCTAGAGTGATGCAAATGAAATATATTAATTTTAAAACTCAACGTAAGCTGATCCTTCTAAACAGGAAAAATACTGTGATGTGTAACTGAAAGTTTAAAATGCAACCTTTAATGAAGTGATTTTCTACCCTCTTCTGTAAGAGCTAAGTACCTTCTGAGTACAGGCTCCTACCAATAGATGAAGCCTGCAAGAACACACACCGGAGGTCATCTAGAAGCAACAGAAGTGACTTGACTAATTCTTCCTAGCTTCTTGTTGAGAAATGTTGGAACCTTCCTCTAATAATAACCAGAACCAGCTATAATTGGGGATAAAGTCAGCCACCAGGTGGCAGCGATGCCTCAATAACATTGCTTGAATAGGAAGGGTCTGGCTTGCCTTGTTTCTCTCCTTTTCAACTCTACATTCAAAAGCATTACCTTTCCACACATATAGCTATTATTAGTGGGATGTAGAATTTCATTTATAACTTCACTCATTTTCAATCTCCCCTCCTAAGAGAAAAACACATCCCCTGTTTAATCAGCTCTAACTCAGACTCTTTATGCTGCTCATAATTACTAGGGCCTTTTTCCATATTTGTTTTCTGTGCCTTTATTCCATTTTCAGTCTCTTGCTTTCTTCATATATCTTCTCTTCTGCAAATACACCAAGAAATATTTCTATTTTCTTGATCACTAGGCATTTAAGATCAATTTCATATGTATTTCTTGACTTTTCCTCCTCATCTCATCCTTCCTCCTTTACCTTTAGAATACTTTGTCTGATGAGATATAGATGAACTATTTACTTTAGTTCCCTTTTTCTGGCTTTGCTAAAACAGGGTAGACATGTAGAAGCAGAAAAAAGAAGATAAAGCTCTTCTGAATTTGTCTTCTCTTCACAGACATTTCTGTCACTTTGCCTGTAGGGATGTATTGCTTTGAGATTCCTTCATTTGGTTCCCTCATTTTGTTTCTTCAGCTGGTGGTAAATGGGATTTCTTTAAGCAGATGTTACTCCACATCTTTTTCAAATGTAAGCCACCTCAGTTAAAACAACTGTATCTCCAAAGAAAATCAAGTATAGAATGAAGAGCTGGGAGTTCATTTGCAAATAATCTTGCCCAAATATATGAAACCACTTCAGAAGAATCCGTGTATCTATTCTTCAGAGCCTAAGGGTTGAGAAAATAGACTTTGGTAAAGGTTTACTGAAATCTGTCTGATAGTGGAAAATGGTGAAAAGTAACTGTCAAGGAAATGGATGAGGTGGCCTAAGTATACAATGACTGACGGAAAGAAGGGGGATCTGTAGTGTGTACATACAATGGACTACTGAACAGCTGCAAGAAGGAATGAGATTATGAGGCATGCAGCTAGATGAATGAGCCTTAATGACAATGTGTTGAATGAAATGGCAGAAACAAAAAGACAAATGTTATCATATCTCACTCATATGGGCTTATAACATACAAACTCAGAGAATTGAAGTTGAGAGCATGAGTTATCAGGTTGGTACCTATGCTGGTTTGAATCTACTATGTACCCCAGAAAAGCCATGTTTTCATTCTGATTCTATCTTGGAGCCATTTCTTTTCATTCTGGTTCAGTGTTGTGGGTTGGAAACTTGATTAGATTATCAGCACAGAGATGTGACACACCCAATTATGGGTGCAAACTTTTGATTAGATAGAGATGTGACTTCACCCATTCCAGGTGGGTCTCAATTAGTTTACTCGAGTCTTTGAAAGGGGAAACATTTTGGAGAAACCTTAGAAGTGACAGAGTTGACAGAGAGAGAGATGACACAAACTACAGAGCAGCGCTGGCAGATGCTGACACCTGGAGAACAGAGACATGGATGTTTGGAGATGCTTGGAGCCTAGCAGACATCACAATGAGATGTTAAGCAAGCCAGAACCTGGAGACAGCCAAGGGAAGCCAAGAATTGAAAGCCATACACAGAAAATAAGAGTGAGGAACCTGTATAGGAACAGAGACTGAAAGCAATGGAGCCAAGGAGCAAGGAACCAGGAAAAGAGCAGCATGCCTTCCCTGCTGACAGAGGTGTTCCAGATGCATTGGCCCTTATTGAATTAAGGTATCTTTCCGTGGATGCATTAGTTTGGACATTTCCATAGACTATAACTATAAACTTGTAACTTACTAAATTCCCTTTATAAAAGCCATTCCATCCATTTCTAGTATATCACATTCTGGCAGCTTACAAACTAATACACATTTTTGGTACCAGGAGTGGGATGCTGCTGCAGTTTTCAAATACCAAACAGGTTGGAATAGCTTTTTAAATGGATAAGGGGATGATTCTGCAAAAATTTTGATATACTTGATAGAGAAGGCCTAGAATACTTTGAAGAGACTGTCGGTAGAAATGTGAACTCAAAGGGTACTTCTGATAGGGCTTTAGATGGAAATGATGAACATGTCATTGAAAACTGGAAGGAAGGCATTCTTTGTAGATGGAAAGCAGAATTTCAGACTGATGTACTTTGATATTTCACAGAAGAAATTTCCAAACTAAATATGAAAAATACAGTCTGGCTACTATTGAAGTGAAATGCAAGAGGAAAAAGATAAGTTGAGAACTGAAATCTTGGATACGAAGAAAGCAGAAATTGGTGTTCTGGAAAATTCTAGACTTCAAGAAAGTGAGACCAGTGAATAGAGCCCCATGTAAAAGTAGTCAGCTATTACAGGACAAGTGAGGATTTGAGATGGAGTTATCCAGAAAAGATTTATGGAAAGTCCTACTATCTGATGGGTATAATCCCAGTATACTGCATAGAAAGCCAAAAAGAGTGTTGTTAGACCTGTAAAAATGGAAACACTGCCAGTCTGGACTAAAGGGGACAGAAAAGGGACAAATTGAAGGGAAAATGACTTCAGAAGCAGAACCACAGAAGCTAAGATCTGGACCCAGGAAATCTCGGACTAGGAGAGCAGATCCGCCATACACATGGAGAGGGTGAGTTTGCCCCAAAAGCAGAGGGTGGGCCTTCCTCTTCATTGCTCAGGAAGAGTTGTGCCACTTCAAGCCTCAGAGAGGGTAGAGTGTATAAACTGTGTATTGGGGGGAGCCTGGCTGCCACCCGATTGTTCTGGAGAGGTTAAGCATTTGCTCCTGAGATGGCAGAGATCCTAGGTGCTGCCCAGAAGCTTGGAGAGGTTGAAGCCAAGAAAAAGTTGGTCTCCCCAGTATGCCCCCCATGTTGGAACTCACCCCAGCATTTGGAGAGGGAGCAAGGCTGCTGCATAGACCCTTGGAAAGGGTGGAACTGCCTCTTTCTAAAGCCCTGAGGATAAATGACTCTCAGAATTTGAAATCCAATGGAGTTGCCCTTCTGGGTTTAGGAAATATTTGGATCTTTGACTATTGTTTACTTTCTAATTTCTCCCTATAGAAATGGAAACATGCATCCTATGACTGCCCCTCCTTTGTATATTGGCAGCAGTTAACTTTCTCTGAGTTTCTGAGGTCCACAGATAGAGGAGATGTATTTATATTATCACTGAAATGTTTTAAGGTTTTGTGATATTGTAATGGAGTGACTGTATTTTATATATGGAAAAAACATGTCTTTTGAGGGATCCAGAGGGTGAAATGTGCCAATTTGATGTATTATATTCCCCCAAAAGCCATGTTTTAACACTGGTTCTATTTTGTGGGGGCAACCATTTTTTTTTCATCCTGATTCAGTATTGTGGGTTGGAAACTTGATTCGATTATGTCCCACAGAGATGTGACATGCCTAGTTGTGGGTGCATCCTTTTCATTAGATGGAGATGTGACTCCCCCCATTCCACGTGGGTCTTGATTAGCTTACTAGAGTGTTTAAGAGGGGAAACATTTTGGAGAAACTCAGAAATGACAGAGTCAACAGAGAGAGAGAGAGTTGACACAAACTTCAGAGCAGAGCTGGCACAGATGCTGAACTTGGAGACCAGAGACATGTATGTTTGGAGATGCTTGGAGACCAACAGATGTCATGATGAGATGTAAAGGAAGTCAGAACTTGTAGGGAGCCAAAGCAAGCTGCACTGATTTGAATCTGTGGTGGACCTCAGAAAAGCATGTCCTTTAGTCTTCATTCGATATTGCTGGCTGGGAGCTTTTTTATTGTTCCCTTGGAAATGTGACCCATCCAATTGTGGGTGGTAATTTTGATTTGATGATTTCCATGGAGGTGTGTCTCCACCCACTCAACTTGGAGTTGCTTACTGGAGCCCTTTAAAAGGAAAGATTTTGGAGAGAGTCTCTTTTAGGGTCACAACAGAGCCCAAGCAGCCAGAGACCTTTGGAGATAAAGAGGGAAAACGTCCCCAGGGAAGTTTCATGAAACAAGAAGCCAGGAGAGAAAGCTAGCAGATGTCATCCTGTTCATTATGTGCTTTTCCAGTTGAGAGAAACCCTGAACTTCATCAGCCTTTCTTGAGTGAAAGTAATCTCTTACTGGTGCCTTAATTTGCACATTTCTATACACTTGCTTTAAACTGAACAATTTCATGGCCTTAGAACTGTAAACTTGCAACTTAATAAATTTCCCTTTAAAAGCCATTCCATTTGATTCCTGGAGCCTGCACATGCCAAAAAAAAAAAAAAAAAAAAGCAATTCCATTTCTGGCATATTACATTCCAGCAGCTAGCAAACTAGAACAGAAGCTAAGAGATGAAAACCATACCTCGAAAATAAGAGTGAGGAACCCCCACAGGAGCAGAGGCTGAAAGCAACAGAACCCAGAAGCAAGGGATCTGCATGCTTTCCCAACTGACAGAGGTATTCCAAACACATTGGCGTTTCTTGAATTAAGGTCTTTCCTTCAGTGCCTTAGTTTGGACATTTCTATAGGCTTAGAATTGTAAATTTGTAACTTATTAAATTCCTTTTATAAAAGCCATTCTATTTCTGATATATTGCATTCCAGAAGCTTGCAAACTAATACAGGTCCTATTGTAAAGGGTACTAGATTGTAAACTCTTACAGAAGTCACATATGTACAGGAATTCTGTTATTTCTAAATTCTGAGATACTGAGCTGTTTGTGTTTGACCTGGTTGTTCCCTGAAACTTCAGGTATGTATGTGACACCTGAGACTCTAAGTGTACTGAAGCTATGAAAGTCAATGTTACCTCATACAGCAACTGTTTAAAAAGTTGAAAAAGTGATCAGACTTCAACTATAGTTATGAATAAAGCTAATTTAGGTGGGACTAAGGTTAATCAGAATACAGGGCAAAGGATGATATGTCCATGTTTTAAAACTTGAATTTCTATGCGAGACCAAAGAAAGGGATGTTTATTTGGTGCAAATTTATATATTGAGTATTGCTTTATCTAATTTAACTTGTGTGGTCAATTTATTTGAACACCATAATTACATGGAGTCTTGATTAGGGTGTGAGATCTTGTCGGTTTGTACAGGTTAGTGTGATGCCCTGATATATCCCAGAATAATTTGGGTAGAGAATAAAAAAGCATTTGCAAAGTCCCCTTGGGGAATTGAGGAGAAAGGAGGAAATATTCAACATCCTCATCTGGGGAATTCCTGATATCCCTGATGCTCTCAAACAACGGGGACCACCAATTCAATAGGCTGAGCCTTCAGTCTTGGGGGTTTGCTCCTATGAAACTTATTCCTGCAAAGGAGACATTAAGCCTACTTATAATTATGCCTAGGAGTCACACACACACACACACACACACACACCCAGTGAACCTCTTTTGTTGTCCTCCCTCTCTAAGCCAACTCAGCAGGTGAACACACTGCTCTCCCTGCTATGAGGGAATTGACTCCCAGGGGTGTAACTTTCCCTGGCAATGTGGGAGAAGATTCCCAGTATGAGCTAGGACCTGGCATCATGGGATTGAGAAAACCTTCTTGGCCAAAAGGGGGAAGAGAGAAATGAGACAAAATAAAGTTTCAGTAGCTGAGAGATTTCAGAGTCAACAGGTTTTCCTGGGGGTTATCCAAATGCACTATAAAGATATTTTAGTTTATGGTATATAGGAGTGGCTGGAGGAAAATACCTGTGACGGTTGAACTGTGTTCCAGTAGCCTTGCTTCTTGAAAATGATTGCATAACTACACAGTTTTACAATGAGACCATGTGATTGTGAAAGCTTTGTGTTTGATGCTCTTTTTATCCAGGGTGTGGGCAGATGAGTAAAAAAAAAAATAATAAGGATTAAAATAAATAAATAGTAGGGGGAGATAAAGGGTAAAAATTGGGTAGATTGAAACACTAGTGGTCAATGACAGAGAGGGGTAAGGGGTATGGGATGTATGTGTTTTTATTTTTATTTTTTTTTCTGGAGTGATGCAGATGTTCTAAAAATGATCATGGTGATGAATACACAGCTATGTGATGATATTGTGAGCCGTTGCTTGTATATCATGTATGGACTGTATGTATATGAAGATATTTCAATAAAAATAATTTTTTTAGAAAAAATAACTGTCAATTTATATTTACCTCCCAGTGGGGAATCTGCATAAAAAATAGATGCTGGATTATAGAAGAGAGAGTTGTTTGCAAAAACACTAAATGCTGAGGAATCTTTCAGATAAGATATGTTAAGTTTCATGGGTGGAGGCTACATTATTGATTAATAAATCATTAGCTAAATACTCATTTATCTAAAAAGTTAATTCTTGGAGGGGTTAATTAAGTTTCTCAAGGTTACATGTCTAGCTGTGGGAGGAGAACTTAAATTTCTGGAAAACAGACTGTACATCTGCACAATAGAGGTATTAAATATTTATCCTAGATAGTACTGTGGTGAGGAATAAATAACATATGCAATCCATCCTACATAATACCTGATATGAAGTAGGGGATCGATACACGTAACGTCCCTTCCCTTAGTAATAAATAACAAATAATTATAAACTTAGGCTTAGAGTCAGACAAACCTGCATTAACATTTTGTTTACTCCACTTACAAGCTTTATGTTTTTGAGTTTTTAAGTTTTGTTTTAGTCTTTGTAAAATAGGAACATAATAACCCTACCTTACAGGCAGGGTATTTTACCATGACCAGTGTATTATTGGCCATGGCTGCTACATTATACTCAAAGAATTGTATCTGTTAATATTATTATAAATGTTCTGAAGTAAAATTGATGGTATATATCTAAGCAATTAGAAAGGACAAATAAATGTGAGCATTATAAATATAAAGAACTGATTATTGAATGCTCTAACATATATTTTCTATATACTATTCTCCTCTCTTGAAATTTTTGAGAAAAATACAGAATATTTTTTACTTTTTGGGTGGCAGGAAGAAATTCATTTCAAAGGGTCAGGTTAGATTGCAAAGGTAGGTGGATTTAATAGAATTATTTAATTTCCATTCCAAAAGTACTTCGTCTTCATCTTGCCACTATTTTAAAATGCTCTTGCTTCCAGTCGCAAAATTGATTTTTTAAAATTGATAATAATTGAGTATAAGACAATTATTTTCCTTAATCCAAAAAATGTCAAAGTCAGTGACAAAATTTGATTTCTTATGCTTTGGCAACTAATATACATTATAGCTATATAAGGAAGATGACTGATGATTCCATTAATAAGGAAAATATTCAATTAGCAAAGCAGTGCTCCAGCAAGACTGCCAAATATTTTATCAAGGTTCAGATTTTAGCTTGAATACTTTGGTTTTAAAGATAAATAATTTGCTTATTGATGACAAATTAAGCAATATAAATTGACCTGGAGACAGAAGTGCCTAGGGCATTACCAACACATCCAGTCTTGAAAAATTCAAAGAATGCAACTTTCTTATTTAGAAACATATTAAAATAGCCTTGAGCTATTAAGTGTCATGCATTTATGTACCTCTGCAAACTAAGTTCATCTTTCTGGATTTTTTGTTCATGTTCAGAATTCAATTATGATTCATTTCATTGTTATCTTTTCTATAGAAATCAGAAATAAAATTCTGCCCTTTGTTGCCCCCATTGTAGTGAATCACTGTGAGAATAAAAACTCATTTCAGTCATGATGCTTCAAAGTAAACTCTTGTGAATCAATTTAAAGAGGGCTTGTTAAACCGATGAATACTTTGTTTAAATTGTGGGAATTAATAGACATGTCTGCGACAGTGACTTGTTCTGGGGAAAAAGGGAATGTGAATAATTTGTAACTTCTTTGTTAAGTTCCTAATGACATATGCATCTTAGATAATATATAAAATGCTAAAGAATGTGGGGCATAATTGAACATGAAATACATATTTTATTTCATGAGAATATTATTATCTGTATCTGTGTACATTGGCCTCAAACAAATAACTTCTGAAAGCATACATCTATTCTAGTATTGAAAATAGCTTTTTCCTACTGTAAGAAGGATTGAAAAACCCTAAGTTCAGCATAATGAAAATAAAACAGCAAATCAGAACATAGCTATCTTATTCATAAAAACATACTAGATAAGGATATGATATTGCTTATAATGGTAGGCATATTTTTGGTCTCACAAAAAAAAAATAAAGCAAGTATGCTTTTCAAAGATGTTTAAGTGAACAATAGTTTGCCTTCACCACATTCTATCACATCTTTATTTTAGCTAGCTCATCATTTCTTTTTCCTAAACAAAAAAGTAAGAGTGTTTTAAAACCCTATGTATCAGATCAGATTGTTCCAGCTGTATCTCATCAGGCATTTTGTATATTGAAAAGTTAAAAACCAGTATATGGAAAGAATTTTTTAAATAGGTTTCATAGGAATGCTAGTGGTGTTTATGTTTCCTTTTAAGAATGAGATGGCATCAGTTAAACGTCAGGATTATAAAGCTCAAACCTTTTCAAAAAAGAAAACAGGTGACCAGCAGAAGTAAAAGAAAAATCCTGAATAAAGCAACCCTAGCATAATTCCAAAGTTAACACTTTACATAGGAAAACCCGAATCTTGGGCCATGCTTTGTGAGTTAGCCACACCTCTTCTTTCTGAGATGCTCTCCATTCACATCTTTTGCTATCCTTTGCCTCAATCTCTTGGTAATTAAAGCAATAAAGCCATTTTGTTGATCACATTAGAGGCTTGAAATATGAAGGAAAAATGCCTTGCTGATTTCATTTTGCAATCTATTTAGCCAATCCTTTTTGAGATCCTACTATGTACCTGAAATGTAGTTCTGGGATAATACAGTTATTAAAACTTATTTCTACTTTCCTGGAGCATTCCTTTCTCATGGGGTCAGAGAGATGATAAACAAATAATGCATCATATGTCAGGTGGTAGTTAAGGAGTATAGAGAAAAATAATACAAAGGACCTTAACAAAGTGCTGGGAGGGGGAAATTCCTATTTAAAATTGTATGGTCAAGAAAGTCTGCTTGAGTAAGTTGACCTGTGAGCAGAGAATTTAGGTAAGTTAGGGAGCAAACCTCACAGCTGTGTACAAGGAAAATTATTTCAGGGAGAGGATACAGAAATTGCTAAGTCACTGGGGCAAGAGCATGCCTGAGTTTGAGAGTGCAGGAGCAAGTGAGGAGTGGGGGTGTGGTGGAATAGGACCAAGAGGCAAGATCGGGGGGCTTGGGTTTGTATTCTAGTAAAGATGGGGAATTTCATAATCTGACTAATGTTTTAAAAGGGAGAAGGATCAGGCCTTGAATTTTTTCTGTCCTCATGGCCTGAAATCAGCACTTTGCTTCCAGCGTTCAGACTGAAGTTCTGCGTTTTTAACTAGGCCAGTACAGAGGGAAGTTCTACTGTGACAGTAACCAGTTCTTCATCATTGCCTGGTTGTAGAGAAGATGATTATACCATTTCATCTGCAATTAGGACTTTTTATGACATTTTCAAGACTGGTCTGTTTCTTTGCATTTCAAACAAATCTAACCAAATATGATCTTTCAGCAATAGAGCTGACATTTTTAATGTCACAGACACATCTCTAAGTTGCAAGCACTTTCTTAAAATCAACAGGATCACTTAACTTCTCTTTAGACAGATTTTGAGGAGGCAATTGTTTTAGCTGGTAAGCTGTCAGAATGCAATAAACTAGAAATAGAATGGCTTTTATAAAGAGGATTTGTTAAGTTGCACATTTACAGTTCTAAGGCCATGAAAATGTCCAAATTAAGACATACAGAGAAAGATACTTTAACTCCAAAGAAAGGGCCAATGAAGTTTGGGGTTTCACTCTCAACTGGGAGGACACGTGGTGACATCTGCTAGCTTTCTTTCCTCATAAGCCTTCCCCAGGAATGGTTTTCTTCTGCATCTCCAAAAATCTCTGGCTATGTGGGCTTTGTCTGTTCTGTGCTGTCTCCAAAATGTTTCCTTTTAAATGATTCCAGTAAACTAATCAAGACCCACCTAGAGTGGGTGGAGTCACATCTCCATCTAATCAAAAGGTCACACCCACAATTGGGCATGTCACATCTCCATGGAGATAATCAAATCAAAATTTTCTACCCTACAGTATTGAATCAGGATTAAAATAAATCACTTCCCTAACAAGATTGAGTCAGGATTAAAACATGGCTTCTCCAGAGTACATAATACTTTCAAACTGGAATAGCAATCAACAATAAGCATAAATGAAATCTTTATTATGAAAAAAATGAGCCAAAATATTGTTACTAGTAATATTTTGTTTCTTTGGTGAGTCCCTTGAAGGGATCTATGGTTTCATCAATGTCAAAAATCAGCAAAACACTGTTGATATTATAATACCAACAATGACTTAGGTAAATAAGGAAAAATTCTTGTTTAATTGTAGAAGGAGGTTGTAGAAATGGAATAAAGGGAATTTTAAATCTAATTCTCTCCCTTAAAATAGAGAGATGTGTGTTCTAAATTGGTAGTCTATAAGACTATAATGTATGCATATTATATCATTATCATAAATGCACTTGAACATGTGTTAAATTCACTAAAGAGTTTCGAGAGAAAGCTATTCAGAGCTTCTGGAAGCAAATACACAGTTTGAAACTTAGAAATCACCCCTCTCTTCAACTTCTACCAGTGAAAATATTTTATTTTATTTTATTATTATTAGAAAATGTGTAGGTACAGAGAAAAATCTCATGCAGAAAGTGGAGTTCCCATAAACCACTCCTACCACTCATGCACATAATTTCCCCAGTTATTAAACTTTGAATTAGTGTGGTATGTTGTTATAATTGATTAAACCATATTATAATTATATTATTAACTATAGTCCATAACTTATATTGGTCTTCACTGTGATGTGCAGTTCTATAGTTTTTTTTTAATTTTATTCTGGTAGCATATACAGTAACTAAAATTTCCCCATTTGACCACATTTAATTGTACATTTCAGTGGTGTTAATTATATCCATAATGTTGTGCTACTATCATCACTATCCACTAACAGACTTTTACATAATTCCAAAGACAAGCTCTGTATCAACTGAACATTAATCCCTCATTCCCTAACCTACCTTGCACCCTGGTAACCTGTATTCTAGTTTCTGACTCTGAATTTGTCCATTCTAATATTTCATAGCATAAAGAGCATGCAATATTTGTCCTTTTGTATCCATTTTATTTCACTCAAGATGATGTCTTCAAGTTTCATCCATGTAGAAGCCTGTATCAGAACTTCATTCTTTTTATGGCTGCTTAAGATACCATTGCATCTATATACCACATTTTGATTATACATTCTTTAGTTGATGGACACTTGTTTTGTTCCCATCTTTTGGCAATTGGGAATAACGCCTTTATGAACATTGGGTGAAAATATCAGTTTGAATCCCTGCTTTCAGTTCTTTTGGGTATATACCTCAGCACCACTAAAACTGCATTATGTAACAGTTACCACTTTACATTCCCACCAATGATGAATGACTTTTTCTATTTTTCTCTGTGAGTGACTCTTAGGCATAATTACAAGCAGGCCTAGCCTCACCATTGAAGAAATAAGTTTCATAAGGACAAGTCTCAAGATTGAGGGCTTGGCTTTTTAAACCAAAAGTCCCTAATGCTTGAAAACATTCCCCAGGTGGGGAATTTTAATAGTTCCACATTTTCCCCCAATCCCTCAAGGGGACTGTACTGATTTGAAACTGTTAGGTACCACAGAAAAGCCATGTTCTTTCAATCCTGATTCAATATTTTGGGGGGGGGGTGTCTTTTTGATTAAGTTGTTTCCATAGCGACACAACTGATGCATTTATGGGTAATTTGATTAAGTGGTTTCCATGGAGATATGTCTCCATCCATTCAAGATGGGTCTTAATCCACTTACTGGTATCCTTTAAGAGAGAACCATTTTGGAAAAAGCTCAGAGTTGATACAGATGGAGACCTTTGGAGATACAGAAAGAAAATGCCCTGAGGGAAGCTGTTTGAACCCAGAAGCCAAAGGACCAGCAGACACTAGCTATGTACCTTCCCAGCTGACAGAGGTGCCCTGGACAACATTGGCCTCTCTTGAGTCAAGGTATCTTTCTCTGGATGCCTTAGTTTGGGCAATTTTATGGCCTTAGAACTGCAAATTTGTAACTTAATAAATCCCTATTATAAAAGCCAACCCATTTCTGAAATACTTCATTCCAGCAACATTAGCAAACTAAAACAGGGATTTTACAAATACTTTGCTTTTTTCTGCCCACAATATTCTGGAATGTATCAGGTTTTACATTAACCTCTACAGAATAACAAGATCTCATCCCTTATTCTAGGTTCCATGTAATTAGGTTGTTTAGATAAACTGACCAGATAGGTTAAATTGGATAGTGTGCTACAAAAATTTAAATTTTGAACCAAATAAAAATCTCCTCCTTTGGTCTCTCACAGAACTTGAAGTTTTAAAATACAATCAATATCATCCTTTACACTGTATTCTGACTTACCTTAGTCTTAACCATTTTATTCATATCTCTAATTGGAGTCTGAGCTATTTTTCAACCTCTTTAACAGTTGCTGTGTGGAGTACTGTGACTTTCAAAGCTGCAGAACTTTAACTCTGAGTCTCAAGTGTCACAAAGATACTCAACGTTCCAGAGAACTGCCAGGTTATACACAAAGAGCACAGTATCTCAAAATTGACAAATGACAATTAAAATTCAGGAATAGATATGACTGTTGAAAAATCTAGGAACCCTTACACTGAGCTTTGCTTGAACACTCTACACTTCTTAATCATCCATTGTCCAATCTCTATCCACTCTCTATCCCCTGATAATTTATTCACTCAAATTCAATTTTCAGAGTTTGTTCATTATAGTTAGTTTCATGATGAAGGCCGTTGATGCACAAAAGTTCTTAATTTGGAGGTGGTCTCATTGATCCATTTTTTTCTTTTGCTGCTCATGTTTTTGGTAGAAAATCTTTAAAAAAAAACAAAACAAGCAAACAAACAAACCAAAAAACACATTATCTAACACAAGGTCCTAAAGACACCTCCCTATGTTTTCTTCAAGGTGTATTATTATATTTTGCTCTTATATGTAGATCATTGATACAAGACACATTTTGAATTAATTTTTGCATATGGTGTGAGGTAGGGGTCCACTTTCTTTCTTCTGAATATAAATATCCAGTTCTCCCAGTACCACGCACTGAAGTGATTATTCTTTTTCAATTGAGTGGACTTGAAATACTTGTCATAAAAAACAATTGGCCATAGATGTGAGAGTTTATTTCTGAGAACCAAATTTTATTCCATTGGTCTATATGTCTTTGTGCTAATACCTAATTATTTTGATCACTGAAGCTTTGCAATAAGTTTTTAAATTGGAAAGTGTGAGCCCTCCAACTTCATTCTTCTTTTTAAAAATGGTTTTGGATACTGAGGCCCCTTACCCTCTCACAAAAATTTGATTATTAGCTTTTCTATTTCTCTGAAGAAGGTTGTTGGAATTTTGTTTGGGATTGAATTTGTGAATTGTTTTGGGTAGAATTGGATATCTTAACCATATTTAGTCTTCCAATCCGTGAATGCAGAATGCCTTCCAGTTATTTAGGGTTTCTTTATTTCTTCCAGCAAAGGTTTGTAGTTTTCCATATATAAGTTCTTTATATCCTTGGTTAAATTTATTCTTAGATATATGATTCCTTTAATTGTTATTGTAGATGGAATTTTTTTTCCTTGACTTACTCTTTAGATTGTTTGGTACTAGTAAACAAAACACTACTATTTTTTGCATGTGATCTTGAACCCTGCCACTGCTGAATTCATTGATTAGCTCTAGTTGTTTTACTGTGAACTTTTCAGGATTTTCCTCATGGGATCTGCAAATATCGAAAGTTTTACTTCTTTTTTTCCAATTTAGATGACTTTTTTCTTTTTCTTGCCTAGTTTCTCTGGCTAGAACTTCCAGACTCAGAAATGCTGAAAAACGGTGATGACAATGGTCATCCATGTCTTGTTTGTCATCTTAGAGGGAAGGTTTTCAGTCTTTCACCAATAAATATAATGACAGCTGTTTTTCACATATGCCATTTATTATGTTCAGAAGTTCCCTTCTATTCTTAGTTTTCTGAGTATTTTTATCAAAAAGAAGTGCTGGATTTTGTCAAATGCCTTTACTGCATCCACCGAGAAATGATGATGTGTTTTTTCCCTTGATTCTGTTAATGTGTATTACATTAATTGATTTTCTTATGTTGAACCATCCTTACATAGCTGAGATAAATTCCACTTGACCATGGTATACATTTTTTTTTCAAGATGCTTTTGGATTGAAGATTTTGTATCTATATTCATAAGGCATTTTGGTCTTTAATTTTCTTTACATGTGGTATATTTATCTGGTTTTGGCATTAGGATATTGACCCCATAGTAAGAATTAGGAAGTTTTCCCTCCTCTTCCATTCTCTGGAATGATTTGAGGAGGATCTGTGTTAATTCATTTTAGAATGTTTGGTAAGATTCCCCTGTGAAGCCATCTGACCCTGAGCTTTTCTTTTGGGGGAAGTTATTGAGCAATGATTCAACCTCTTTACTTGTAATTGGTCTGTTGAGATCTTGTATTTCTTTTTAATTTGGGGAGAATTTTCATTTTAACAATATTGAGTTTCCCAATCTGTAATCATGGAATGTCTTTCTATTTTTTATTTTATTTAACTTCTTTCAGCAATGTTTCATAATATTCAGTGTAAAATTTTCTGACATAGGTGGAGTGCCAAGATGGTGGCTTAGCGAAGTGGGGAATTTAGTTCGTCTTCCAGAACAGCTACTAAACAGCCAGGAACAGTTCAGAACAACTGCTGGGGCCACACCAGTGACCAGACACACAGTGTACCTCAGTCTGGACCAGTTGAACCAGCTGTGAGCCCAACCAGAACCGTGAGTTCCCCAAGCTGCGGTGGCCGGTGCCCCATGCCCCTTCCCCACAGGCTGCTTGCCAGAGGGGAAAATAAAGGGACTTTACTACAGAAGGGGCAGAGCACAACTAAGCTCCAATTGTGGAATTAATTAACAAATTCTACTACTAAAAATAGGCCCCCAACTCAGCTGAACCTCGAGTCAAAGCAGAAATTGTTGATATTTGCCCCAGCAGAGAGGGGCAGGGCTGATGGAAAAAGAAAAAAGAAACAGAGATTTTTTGGATTGATAGCACATAATACTTGAAATGGCCTGGGCCCTGAAGAAAAGGAGGGGGCACATAGGGTATGGAGGTACACAAAGCAACATACCAACTTAAGCTCTTAATGGGCAAACCTGAGGAACAGGGGTCCTGCTCTGAAAAGGATTTTTCTCTTTCTTTTCTGTGGCTGTGTTTCTATGGCTTGACTGCCTTTGGATACAGCTACAAGGTTTCTCAGGCTCCAACTGCCCCAGGCACAGGCAGAATTAAGTTTGTTTGAGAGTTCATCTGGAGCCTGTGCCTTCCTCAGGAGAGGGATGGGGCCCAGGTCAGGTGGATTCCCTCCCTCAGGGACTTCAGACCCCAGGGTCTGGAAAAGTGAAATGATTAAAGCCAGCCTACAACCACTCTTCTGCCTCCACCACATTCCAGCAGGGACAATCTGCTGAAGTTAAAGGTACCACATCACCTTATGCTGGTGGGACCTGCAGGCAGAAAAGCACTGCATGCTGGGCAGGATAGGAAAAATAGAGTCCAGAGACTTCATAGGAAAGTTTTTCAATCTGCTGGGACTCAAGCTCAGGGAAAACTGACGCAGTTGACTCTGTCCTCCTGAGAGGAGGCCAGTTTGTTCTAGGAAAATCCGGCTGGGGTCTATAACACCTAAGTAGACCCTCCTAAGGGTGGGGGAAAGGCACTATACAGGCAGGGCAAGAAACAAGAAAATAAGAACTGAAAAATTCTGATCTGTTAAACAAAACCTAAGCTAGAGGTTCAGAATAAGCTGAACTGAATGTCAAAGAGCAGATACACAACAAAGTCATTCAGCAAGAAATCCTAGGTAAAAGAAGTGAAAACAATCTCCAGAATAAACTAATTAAAGTAATTAAATGCCTAGACACCAGCAAAAAATAACGAATCACACTAGGAAAATTGAAGATATGGCCCAGTTAAAGGAACAAACCAACAATTCAAATGAAATACAGGAGTTGAAACAATTAATTCAAAATGTTCAAACAGACATGGAAAACCTCATCAAAAATTAAATGAATGAATTGAGGAAGGATATAAAGAAGGCAAGGAATGAACTATAAAAGAAATCGGGAGTCTAAAAAAACAAATCACAGAATTTAAGGGGATGAAAGGCCCAAAAGAAGAGATGAAAAAAAAAAGCAATGGAAACCTACAATGTCAGATTTCAAGAGGCAGAAGATAGGATTAGTGAACTGGAGGATGAAGCATCTGAAATCCAACAAGCAAAAGAAAATAGAGGGGAAAGAATGGAAAAATATGAGCAGGAACTCAAGGAATTGAATGACAACATGAAGTTCACAAATATATGTGTTGCAGATGTCCTAGAAGGAGAAGAGAAGGGAAAAGGTGGAGAAAAACCAGTGGAGGAAATTATCACTGAAAATTTCCCAACTCTTATGAAAAACTTAAAATTACAGATCCAAGAAATGCAGCATACCCCAAACAGAGTAGATCCAAATAGAAGTACTCCAAGACACTTACTAATCAGAATGTTAGATGTCAAAGTGAAAAGAGAATCTTGAAAGCAGCAAGAGAAAATCAATCCATCACATACAAGGGAAGCCCAATAAGACTGTGCATAGATTTCTCAGCAGAAACCATGGAGGCAAGAAGACAGTGGGATGACATACTTAAATTACTAAAGGAGAAAAACTGCCAACCAAGAATTCTATATCCAGCAAAACTGCCCTTCAAAAATGAGGGGGAGATTAAAACATTTTCAGACAAAAAAATCACTGAGAGAATTTGTGACCAAGAGAGTGGCTCTGCAAGAAATACTAAAGGGAGCACTAGAGATAGATAGGAAAGGAGAGGAGAGAGGCATATGGAGAAGAGTGTAGAAATGAAGACTATCAGTAAAGGTTTAAAGAAGAAAAATTAGATATGACATATAAAATCCAAAAGGTAAAATGGTAGAAGAAAGTACTACCTGTACAATAATAACACTAAATGCTAATGGATTAAACTCCCCAATCAAAAGACAGTCTGGCAGAATGGATTAAAAAACAGGACCCATCTATATGCTGTCTACAGGAAACACATCTTAGACCCAAGGATAAACATAGGTTGAAAGTGAAAGGTTGGGAAAGGATATTTCATATAAAGAACAATCAGAAAAGAGCAGGAGTAGCTATACTAATATCCAACAAATTAGACTGCAAATGTAAAACAGCTAAAAGAGAAAAAGAAGGACACTATGTATTAATAAAAGGAACAATTCAACACGAAGACATAACAACCATAAATATTTATGCACTGAACCAGAATGCTCCAAAATACATGAGGCAAACACTGAAAAGAGAAATAGACACATCTACCGTAATAGCTGGAGATGTCAATTCCTCACTCTCATCAATGGACAGAACATCTAGACAGAGGATCAATAAAGAAAAAGAGAATTTGAATAATACAATAAATGAGCTAGACTTAACAGACATTTATAGAACATTACACCCCACAACAGCAGGACACACCTTTTTCTCAAGTGCTCATGGATCATTCTCAAGGATAGACCATATGTTGGGTCACAAAGCAAGTCTGAATAAATTTAAAAAGATTGAAATTATACAAAACACTTTTTCAGATCATAAAGGAATGAAGTTGGAAATCAATAATAGGCAGAGTGCCAGAAAAGTCACAAATATACAGAGGCTCAACAACACACTCTTAAACAACCAGTGGGTCAAGGAAGAAATTACAAGAGAAATCAGTAAATACCTCAAGGTAAATGAAAATGAATACACAACATATCAAAATTTATCAGGTGCAGCAAAGGCAGTGCTAAGAGGAAATTTATTGTCCTAAATGCTTATATAAAAAAAGGAGAAAGAGCAAAAATTGAGGAATTAACTGTCTACTTGGAAGAGCAGGAGAAAGAACAGCAAATAGCCTCAAAGCAAGCAAAAGGAATGAAATAACAAAGATTACAGCAGTAATAAATGAAATTCAGATCATGAAAACAATTGAGAAAATCAACAAAACCAGAAGTTCGTTCTATGAGAAAATCAGTATGATTGATGGACCCTTAGTGAGGTTGACAAAAAGAAGAGAGAAGATGCAAATAAATAAAATCAGAAATGGAAGCGGAAACATAACCACTGACCCCAAAGAAATAAAGGAAGTACTGAGAGGATTCTATGAACAACTACATGCTAATAAACTCGACAATGAAGATGAAATGGACGACTTCCTAGAAAGTCATGAACAACCAACATTGACTTGAAAAGAAATAGACGACCTCGACAAACCTATCAAAAGTAAAGAAATTGAATCAGTCATTAAGAAGCTCCCCAAAAAGAAAAATCCAGGACCAGATGGCTTCACATGTGAATTCTACCAAACATTCCAGAAAGAATTAGTTTAGTACCAATCCTGCTCAAACTCTTCAAGAGGAGGGAAAGCTACCTAACTCATTCCACGAAGCCAACATCACCCTCATACCAAAGCCAGACAAAGATTACAGAAAAAGAAAACTACAGGCCAATCTATCTAATGAATATAGATGCAGAAATCCTCAACAAAATTTTAGCAAATCAAATCCATCAGCACATTAAAAGAATTATACACCATAACCAAGTATGATTCATCCCAGGTATGCAAGGATGGCTCAACATAAGGAAATCAATTAATGTAATGCACCATATCAACATTCAAAGCAGAAAAACCACATGATCATCTTGATTGATACAGAAAAGACATTTGACAAAATTCAACTGAAAACTTTCTGCCTAAGATCAGGAACAAGACAAGTTTTCCACTATCACCACTGTTATTCAACATTGTGTTGGAAGTTGTAGCCAGAGCAATTATACAAGAAAAAGAAATACAAGGCATCAAAATTGGAAAGGAAGAAGTAAAACTCTCACTGTTTGCAGATATGATACTATATGTTGAAAACCCCGAAAAATGCACAGCAAAACTACTAGAGCTAATAAATGAGTACAGCGAAGTGGCAGGTTACAAGATCAACACTCAAAAATCTGTAGGGTTTCTATACACTAGTAATGAACAATCTGAGGGGGAAATCAATTTAAAAATTCCATTTACAGATGCAACAAAGCAATAAAATATTTAGAAATAAATTTAAATAAAGAGACAAAAGACCTATACAAAGAAAACTACAAGAAATTCTTAAAAAGAAATCACAGAAGACCTAAATAAATGAAAAGGCATACTGTGTTCATGGATCGGAAGACTAAATATAGTTAAGATGTCAATTCTACCTAAATTGATATACAAGTTCAATGCAATACCAATTAAAATCCCACAAACTTATTTTTCAGAAATAAAAAAAACAATAACCAAATTTATCTGAAAGGGGAGAGTGCCCCAAATAGCTAAAAGTATCCTGAGAAAGAAAAATGAAGTTGGAGGTCTCATGCTACCTGACTTTAAGGAGTATTAAGAAACTACAGTGGTCAAAACAGCATGGTACTGGCATAAAGATAGATATACTGACCAATGGAATCGAATAGAATGTTCAGATATAGACCCTCTCATCTATGAGTAATTGATCTTTGATAAGGCAGTCAAGCCAACTCATCTGGGACAGAGCAGCCTCTTCAATAAATGGTGCCTAGAGAACTGGATATCCATATGCTAAAGAGTGAAAGAGGATCCATATCTCACACCCTATACAAAAATTAACTCAAAATGGATCAAAGACCTAAACATTAGATCTAAGGCCATAGAACTGTTAGAAGAAAATGTAGGGAAATATCTTATAACTCTTATAACAAGAGGCAGTTTCCTAGACTTTACACCCAAAGTACGAGCATTAAAGAAAGAAAGAAAGAAATGGGAACTCCTCACAATTAAACACTTTTGTGCATTAAAGAACTTTATCAAGCAAGTAAAAAGACAGCTTACACAATAGGAGACAATATTTTGAAACAATATATCAGATAAAGGTCTAGTATCTAGAATATATAAAGAGATTGTTCAACTCAACAACAAAAAGACAGACAACCCAATTACAAAATGGGCAAAAAAGTTAGCAGACACTGCTCAGAAGAGGAAATACAAATGGCCAAAAGGCACATGAAAAGATGCTCAACTTCCCTGGCTAATAGGGAAATGCAAATCAAAACCACAATGAGATATCATCTCACACCCACCAAAATGGCCATAATCAATAAAACAGAAAATTACAAGTGCTGGAGAGGATGTGGAGAAAGAGGCACACTTATCCACTGTTCATGGGAATGTTAGATGGTACAACCACTGTGGAAGACAGTTTGGTGGGTCCTCAGGAAGCTAAGTATAGAATTGTCATATGACCCAGCAATACCATTGCTAGGTATCTATTCAGAGGACATGAGGGCAAAGACACAAATGGACATTTGCACACCAATGTTTATAACATCATTATTTACATTTGCCAAGAGATGGAAACAGCCAAAATATCCATCAACAGAGGAGTGGCTAAACAAACTGTGGTATATACATATGATGGAATATTATGCAGCTGTAAGACAGAATTAAGTTATGAAGTTTGTAACAACATGGATAGACCTTAAGAACATTATGCTGAGTGAGATTAGCCAGAAACAAATGGACAAATACTGTATGGTCTCACTGATATGAACTGACATTAGTGAATGAACTTGAAGAATTGCAGTTGAGAACACAGACCATCAGGAGATAGAAATAGGGTAAGATATTGAGTAATTGGAGCAGAAGGGCTACAGATTGTGCAACAGGACTGATTGTAAATATTCAGAAATGGATAGCACAATACTACCTAACTGTAATACAATAATATTAGAACACTGAATGAAGCTGAATGTGAGAATGACAGAGGGAGAAGGGCTGAGGGCACAAATGAATTTCAAAAGAAAAATTGACAATGAAGACTGAGATGGTATAATCTAGGAATGCCTAGAGTGTATAATGATAGTGACTAAATGTACAAATTTAAAAATGTTTTTGCATGAAGAAGAACAAAGGAATGTCAATACTGCAGGATGTTGAAAATAGATAGTAATTAATATTTAAAAATTTTAACTTATGTGTGAGACTAAAGCCAACAATGTTTATTTGATACAAAATTTAAATTCTGACTTGTGCAGTACCTAATATAACTTATATGGATGGCTTAATTGAACACCATAAGTACATGGAACCTTGAGTAGGGCATAAGGTTTTGTAAGTTTGTCCAGAGTGAAGCCCTGATAAATCCCAGAGTGATTTGAAAAGTGAATAAAAGAGTATTTGCAAAGTCTCCTTGGGGGAATGGTGAGAAAGGGGGAAGATTCAACTTCCCCAAGTAGAGAATTATTGATATTCTCACAAGCAGTGGGGACAACCAAAGCAATAGGCTGAGCCCCCAATCCTGGAGTTTGTTCACATGAAACTTAACCCCACAAAGGATAGATTAAGCCTACTTAAAATTAGGCTTAAGAGTCACCCCCAGGAGAACCTCTTTCGTTGCTCAGATGTGGCCTCTCTCTCCAGCCAACACAACAAGCAAACTCACCACCTCCCTGTCTCTACGTGGGACGTGACTTCCAGGGGTGTGGACCTTCCTGGCAACATGGAACAGAAATCCTAGAATGAGTTCAGGTGCAGAATCAAGGGATTAAGAAAACCTCCTCTACCAAAAGGGGGAAGAGTGAAATGAGACAAAATAAAGCATCAATGGCTGAGAGATTCCAAACAGAGTCAAGAAGTTATCCTGGAGGTTATTCTTATGAATTAAATAGATATCACCTTCTGAGTTAAGGTGTAATGGAGAGGCTGGAGGGAACTGCCTGAAAATGTAGAGGTGTGTTCCAGTAGCCATGTTTCTTGAAGATGATTGAATAATGATATAGCTTTCACAATGTGGCTGTGTGATTGTGAAAACCTTGTGTCTGATGCTCCTTTTACTTACCTATTGACAGACAAGTAAAACAGGTGGAATGAAAATAAATAATAGGGGGAAGAATGTTAAAATAAATTTAGTAGACTGAAATGCTAGTGATCAATGAAAGGGAGGGATAAGTTATGTATGAATTTTTTTCTGTTTTCTTTTTATTTCTTTTTCTGAATTGATGCAAATGTTCTAAGAAATGATCATGATGATGAATATACAACTATGTGATGATATTGTGAATTACTGATTATACATGTAGAATGAATTGATCATATGTTAAAAATGTTTGTGTTTGTTTGTTGTTATATTTTTTTAAAATTAATTTTTAAAAAAAGTAGACCAGGCAGATTTGGGCATTTTTGTCCTTTTGTATGAATCAGGGAGTTGGGTCCTACTCTAATTTAGACTCAAAATAGAACTGCTCTCCCTTTTAAAAGGAGAGAAAGGGGGAGCCTAAAAATGAAAGAAAAAGATATTAAAAATTAGGACATCTTTTCATGAGGATTTTTGTATACATTCCAAATGGTGTTTTCTTAAAAAAAAAAAATCTGAAATAGCTTATAAAGGATTGGCAATTTTTCTTCCTTAACTGTTAAGTAGAATTCACCAGTGAAAATATCTGGGCCTGGACTTTGTTTTGTGATTAAATTTTTGACAAATAATTCAATTTCTTTACTTGTGATAGGCATAATCTTGTTATCAGTATGTTCTTGTGGTAGTCTTGATGACTCTAAGAATTTGTCCTTTCTAAGTTGTCTACTTAGTTGGCATAAAGCTGTTCACCAAATTTTCTTGTAATCCTTTTAATTTCTCTGGAACTGTTGGAGATGGCCTTTCTTTCATTCCTGACTTGGTGATTTATGTCTCCTTTCTCATTTTTTTGGTCTGTCTAGCTAAAGGTTTGCCAATTTTGTTGACCTTCTCAAAGAATCATCTTTTGGTTTCATTGAATTCTTTGTTGTTCATCTATTGTTTTTTTTTATTTTGTTAATTTCTGCCCTAATTTTTATTATTTCCTTCCTTCTGCTAACTTTGTGTTTAGTTTGCTTTTCTTTTTCTAATTTCTTAAGGTAAAACCTTAGATTATTGATTTTAGACACTTCTTTCTTGTTTTTACTTTTATTTTCTAAATTGCCTCTATTTTACAAACATAAAAGTGCTATTACTGTATGTTTCATAGCCCTAATATGAATAATACAGACACAAATTGCTAAGTATTTTTGTCTTGGCTTACTATTTATTATACTTAATTTGGTTCACTTGTGAAGAAAAAGAAAAAACTGAAAAAATATGTAAAGAACACTGGACATATTTAATAAAGAATATTTCCAAAGGGAGAGATGAGATTAGGGATTTGTGATATTTTATGTCTGTGGAACTGGAAATTCTCCCCTGCAGTTATATAAGCCATTACTTGGCTTTGACAAACTCAATTTTCACATAATTTTCAAGAGCATGAAATGGGAAAAATAAGAGACTCCCTTTATTACTTTAAATTAAATTTTCATTTGAGAAAAAAATTATTTTCAGGGTTTAAAAAATATTTATGTGCCACTGGCTCACAAGAAAAGACCACATTCCTTTACCGTCTCATGATACATAAGCTCTTTTAGAACTTGTCTCCACCACAAGATCCAACAGCAAGACCAAAATGTTACTGATGACTTCGTATCCATTATAAACCTCATTGTTGAGGCTTATAGTTAGTGATCGTAGTCTTCAAGTTACTTCTCTTTGGTTTTTTGAAAATGTCTTTCTGTTACTTTTGTCTTCAATTGCCCAGTTGATGGAGGTAAGAATTAATTTGTGGGAATTGCCAATATTTTTCCATCAAAGCTCTACAAATGAAAAAAAATAAACTCTACAGATGATTACATCTTCTGACATGTAGAATTGCCAAAGAATTGCCAATGAAAAGCACTCTATCTTTTATTGACTGTTTTCTATGAACAAACACCATCCTATGTCTATACAAATTATTTCTTATGGATTCCTTGGCATTTCTCTGCTCTAGATTGACCATCTTCTTCCTCACTATTTCACTTTTTTTTGGCCTTTTCTGTGATACCCTTCTATTTTCTCATTACTGATTTCATATTTCTCAATGTCAAAGTTGCATTTAATCTCTCCAGTAAGCATTTTAATTTCTAGCTTGTTTTTCAGTGCCCTTACATCCATTTTTTTTCTTGCTTTTACAAAGAAGATTTATTATGTTATAAATTTACAGCTCTAAGGCCATGAAAATATCTGAATTAAGACATCAGCAAAATGATACCTGGACTTTGCAGAAAGGCTGCCAGCATCTGGAACACCTCTGCCAGCTGGGAAGGCATGTGGCTGGCATCTGCTGGTTCTTGCTCTTGGTTCATTGTTTTCAGCTTCTGATTCTAAAGTCCTCTCTTAGCTTCTCTGAGGCAAACTCTGGATGTCATCTCTTAGCCTAGCATCTCCCAGGGCATTTACTGCCTCCAAGAATCTGTGCTTTCCTCCAAAATGTCTCTCTCTTAAAGGACTCCAGTAAGTGAAGTAAGACCCATCTTGAATGGGCAGGGTCACATCTCCATAATTGAAAGATTCTGTCCAACAATAGGTCTGTCCCCACAAAATTGGATTTAAAAATATGGCTTTTCTGGGAGTATATAACAGTTTCAATTCAGCAGAAGTACAGATTGTCATAAATGACATTCAGGAAATAAAATACAGTGCTATAATAGCAAATAAAGGAGTGGTGATGGTTGTTAATTTAGACAGGGTGGTCAAAGAAGAACTCCTTCATGAGGTTCCGTTTAAATTACGAAGTTTAGAAAATCCTTCTCCGTGAAGAGATCAGATATTCATTCATTTGCCTATTAGAAATATTTCAGAGTCTATTTTCTTACCTTAAATTCATTTACCTGTCTGGAATTTATTCTGACATCCAGTATGGACCTAAATTGATTTTTTTTTCCTAAACAGTGAATCAAGTATTCAAATGGTGTTTATTGAATAATCCTTTCCTTCCCCACAATTCTTAACTGCTTTCTTCTTACACCCTTTTTTATTTTATCAATTTCCCTTAATAATATTTTAATCTGAACTCATTCTCATATATTTCTGCTCCTATTTCATGAAATTATGTGTATACATAAATTATATAAAGATATATGAATATATTTTTCATCTATTGATATTGCCAAAATTTCTAGAATTTTCTTTTGGTTCTTAAGGTAAACTGTTTGCAGAAATTTGTTTTTCTCTGAAATGGTATCCTTTGTTCCAAGACATTTTGCCATAACTATATATTGCTATTTTTGTAGGGTTTTTTAATAATAGTAACTGACTCTATAATAAGGGAGGCTATCTCCAGACCTAGCATTTGTTGACAAATGAGATATGTTAAATGACCTTGGACTGTTTGCTTGCATTCTGTTCTAAATTCCTTGTCAAAAGAAGTAGCTGGACATTATACTGATGTGCATAGCATGTTTTTAGAAAGTTGCAATTCTAGTACAATTCTCCTAGGTTGTAGTGTGATCTACTCCTATATCCCCTGCTGGTTCTCAACATGTGAAGTGATCCGTTCATTTATCCAAAATTATCTACTATAGGCTAGCACTAATCTAGGCCCTGGAAAAACAGTAATAAATTAAACAAAGACTGTGATCCCTTGAGCTCAAATTCCAGTGGTGGGAAATTGAAAAAAAATCAGGAGATAATTATTTAGAACATCAAAGGATGAAGAGAAAAAATGAAGTAGGAAGAAACGGAAAATTTGATATTCTATATAGGGTGGTTAATGAAAGCCTTACTGGAGAGGTAACACATGTGTTCTAGTTTGCTAGCTGCTGGAATGCAACACACCAGAGATGGATTGGCTTTTAATAAAAGGGGATTTATTTTGTTGGTTCTTCAGAGGAAAGGCAGCTAACTTTCCGTGGAAGGCACAGGATGGTCTCTGCTGGTCTTCTCTCCAGGCCCCTGGGTTCCAACAACTTTCCCCAGGGTAACTTCTTTCTGCATCTCCAAAGGCCTGGGCTGAGCTGCAAGTGCTGAGATGAGGAATGCCAAGCTGCTTAGGCTGTGCTACGTTGCGTTCTCTCATTTCATCTATTGATATTGCCAAAATTAAGTCAAACATCACTCATTACAGCAGACATGCCTCCTAGCCGACTGCAGATGTAATTAGCAACAAATGAGGTTCACGTACCATTGGCTTATGTCCACAGCAACAAGACTAGGTATGCTCACCTGGCCAAGTTGACAACTGAATCTAACTAACACAACAGATGTGAAGGAAACGAGGGAACCATGCAGTGATCTGTGGGAAGAGTATTCCAGGCTGAGGTTAAGGCAAATGGAAAAGCTTTGAGTTGGAAACATGATCTCAAAGAGATTGAAGGATTGAAAGAGAGAGAAGTAAGAAATAAGAGAGATCTGAGAGATAGTGGGGGAGAAAACAAATTATTCCAAAGTGAGGAAAATCTTATACTCATTATTATATACCATCAGAGTTATCTTTGCTGCTACCCTCAGAGTTCCACTGTGCTGAAAACATTTGACTTCTCAGAATCTGCATTCCATGGCCAATCTCCAGACCAACTCTCCTCCAACTTCTCCCACAATCACCACTTTCTTTTTAGTTGTTTTCTAGACATACTATCTCCAAGAGGAAGTGAAAATAAGAGATATGTATGTACATATGAGATGGTGTTTTAGTTTACTAGCTGCTAAAACAAATACCATATGACAGGTTGGATTAAACACAAGAATTTATTGGCTCACTGTGCTGGTTTGAAACTGTTATGTACTCCAGAAAAGTCATGATCTTTTAATCCAAACTTGTGGCTGTAGACTTATTGTGGTTGGGACCTTTTGATTAGATTGTTTTCATGGAGATGTGAGCTTGCCCATTTAAGATGAGTTTTAATCCATTTGCTGGAGTCCTTTAAGAGATCTAACAGACAGTCAGAGAGCTAAGAAAGAAAATTCCCAGGAAAAAAAAGAAGGAATCAGAGGAGCTGAGGGCCATTTTGAGACCAATCCAGGAAAGAAGGGACAGCATCACGTGCTTTCCCATGTGACGGAGGACCTCTGGATGCCATCGGCCTTTCTGCAGTGAAGGTATCCTCTTGTTGATACCTTAGTTTGGATATTTTTATGGCCTTATAACTGTAGATTTGTAACCTAATAAGTCCCTTTTGTAAAAGCGAACTCATTTCTGGTATATTGCATTCCATCAGCTTTAGCAAACCAAAACACTCAGTTTCAGAGGCTAGAAGGCTTGCTTCTTCCTGGGGTTGGTATCATCTGGATAGTTGTCAATTCTTAGGGTTCCTTGCATTTTCTGTTGGATAACATTGCTCCATGTTCCACTGACCTTTGAATCCTGGATTTTTTCTGTGGCTTTTCACTCCATTTGACTAAAACTCTACTTATAAAGGAGACCAGGAATCCAGATTAGAGTCCAAGCTGATTCAGTTGGCCCGTGCCTTAACTGAAGTAACATCTTGAAGAGTTCTTATTTACAATAGGTCCACAGTCACCAGAATGTGGGCCAAGACTAAGAACATGTCCACATTGAGTACACAATCCAATCCACCGTAAGTGAGGTTCAGGGTTTGGAGTAGAAGAGGCTTTGCAATTTACTCCAAGAGCATCATCCATGCAGTGGAAAAATGGTTGCCCTGTTTTCAGGTTGTTGAAGTCATTGCATTTATGAACAGGGTACGAATTATTAAGAATGTGGAGGAATTATTATTTTCAATTTATTTTCTTATGAAGAGGCTAACACTTTTCCTTTCCAAATAGTGTGAGTAGCCCACCAAAAGCAAGTTTCAGTGCACTCAGCATTGTAGTTAGTGAATATTTGATTTCTAAAAAAATCTTCCAGCCAGTTGAATGTTGGTTTTAATGTGTGTGGTTAATATGTCTAATGTATATATTCTTTTTTTGTCTGTTTTCCTTGGTATTTTGGTAGGATAGTGAGCAAGAAGTGGTGGGATATAATAATAAGATGCCATTTAGACCAAACATTATTACCAGGTTTTAGAATGATAGATTTCAAAAAGTTCAGAAAATAAAGAGGTATAATAATATTACCTCAGATTCTGAAAAAGATGGCAATTTAGAAAGTTGAGATCCAGATGAAAATTGAATTTTGCTTATATAGGACCAAAATTTCACCATTCCAGAAAGAAAGAAAAACTCATCCATGATGAGTCTGAAATGATTGCAGAAATAAAAAGCTCAGAAGCTAAATAAATACATTGGGAAGAAGAAAAGAGGCAACATATAACAGGATAAGTATAGAAAATGGCAACAGACCTGTAAAAAGGGCCAGGAAAAGATTAGGCTTAGAAAATGTAAAGTAACTAATAGGAAAATGATTAAACATGTTCAGATGAAGAATATGAAAAGGCTTGCTTAGGAGTAAAAAAGTATAATATGAATGGATGACAGAGAATAGTGAACCGTTCAATACTTTTTTTTCATTCTCTATGCCAAATAAAATCATTCTTAGACTAAATTCAGAAAAGGAAACATTAGTAAGAGGAATTGAATCCCCAAACAAATGAAGACATCTTTAGACATCATGCATCAACTCGTAATTAGTTCAGGTCTCCTGTCTCAGACAAATTACTTCCCAGGGGCTGTGGGAATTGTCAGATGAAATTGCTAAGCACCTGCCAATAACCAGGAAAAAAGGCTAAGCTATGAAATAAACAAGCAATACCAGTCAAATCTTGTTCCCATTTTCAAAGAGAATAAATGTACCTGGTAAGACGACAACTCTCAGCAAAAGTTCAGGATGAATTATTTACTTATCAAGGAAAATAGCAATCAATGTAAGTGTCATGGATTCAGTAAGAAATAATTATTCTAAGGTTACTCTACAAGAGTTACTAGACTAGCACTTTAGCAATAAAACTGAAACTGGAAGAAACAAGTTCTCATAAAAAAATAAGGGATTAATGAAAAACTAATTTGTGGGTGTTTATGTGTTTATTAAATGAAATGGTGTATTTTTTAAAAAAATAATATCTACTTCCAGGAAAAAAGAAAGTATATCAGCATTATAGTCCTTCATTTAGCTATTTTCTTGAATTCTCTTCTCTTTCTTCAATTGTTCAGGAAAATACTCTCTGATGAAGCAGATTCCCCCTGAAAATTTAAAATACGATTCATCCTTGTCTCTAAAAAGTTTGAACCACATCCATCTGACTTGAAATTTAGAACTATTTGTTCTCACATTTTCTCATCTCATTTTGCAAGATAAAAAACCATGAGAGAATCCAGTAAGATGGCCAAAGTAAAAAATAATTGAATAAAATCAATAGTGTTTGTAAAGCAAAATAATAACCATTTGGAATATTATAGATAATTCATAATCCAAAGAAATCATATAAAATTTCTATGTATAAATTTGACAAGAAATCTGTGAGACCTATATGACAATGAATCTTTACCAAATATTAAAAAATGGAGCTATAAGCCATGGTCTAGGAAGAGAAGACTCAATATTGTACTTATGTTAAGTGCTTTCCAAATTAGTATATTATATTATATACTACTTATTTATTTACTCATATTTATATACTATATCATCTTTTGTTCTTGATACAAATAATTCTGAAATTCAACTGGAAGAAAAAACATAAAATTGTCTAGGAAAATCTGAGGGGAACTTGCTCTATTAGATATTCAATTTATTTTTAAAGTATAATAATGAAAATGTGTGATGTTGATGTCAGAACAGATACATGAGTGGGACAAATAAAAGTTTAGCAGAGGAGTTTTCCTAGGCATTCTAATAATTACCTTCATTATCAATGCTTTTATTTATTGAGTATGTACCATGGACCAGCCATTATTCTGAGTTCCTTACATGTATAATTTATTAAACTTTCATGATATCCTGAACCATAGCCCTAACTTTGATTTTACTGTTTGTGCTGGTTTGAAACTGTTATGTACCCCAGAAAAGCCAACTCATGGGGCAAACCCATTGTTGGGTGGGAACATTTGATTAAGTTGTTTCCATGGAGATGTGACCCTACCCATTCAAGGTAGGTCTTAATCCACTTATTGGAGTCCTTTAAAAGTGAGAAATTTTAGAGAAAGCACAGATGCTTGGAGACAGAAAATACACCAGGAAGTGCTAAGTGAAGAGATGAAAGCCAGACTTTGCCCCAGATAAGCTAAGAGAAGACTCACAAGTGCTTAGAGAGAGAAAGGCCCCAGAGATGCTAAGAGAAGACTGGCAGGACACAGAGCTGAAAGCAGTGAACCAGGAGCAGGGCCAGTGGACATTGCTATATGCCTTTCCATGTGACACAGGAACCACAGATGCCAGCTACCTTTCCTCCAAGAAGGTATTCTCTTGTCATTGACTTAATTTGGACATTATCACAACCTTAGAATTATAACTTGTAACTTAATAAATTCCCTTTGTAAAAGCCAGTCCATGTGTGGTATATTGCATCTGGCAGCTTTAGCAAACCAAAATGCCCTTCGATTTTCAGCATGATTATCACAGTGACAGTGTGAATCTGATAAAGAAAATTAGGGAAAGACTGACATCAAAAGAGTGAGTCAAACAAAATTTAAAGTGCTGTACTAGGTTGTAGAAATCGACACTAAACAAATGCATGCTGAGGGCTGGGGTGAGAGTCAGAAGTACTCTTCACTTCATCTCTGCTGAGCTAGTATGGGATTTCTGGTGATTCCCATAGGAAAATGGGGACAATCAGGAGTCTTCTTCATAATAGGTTTATTGCTGACCACCCAGAAACCCTCCTAGGATGCTGTTTTAGTTTGCAAGGGATGATGTTTTAGTTTCCTAGACTGCTCTAAGCAAATACCATGAAATGGGCTGGCTTAAACAATGGAAATTTATTATCTTACCATGTTGAGGCTATGAAAATGTTCAAATCAAGGCATCATCAAGACAATGCTTTCTTCCTGAAGACTGCCTGGTCCTCTGCCACATGACAAGACACATGGCAACAACTGCTGGCCTCTCCTTTCTCTTCTGGGGTTTTGCTGATCTCAGCTTCTTGCTTCCGTGGCTGTTTCTCTCTTTGTCTGAATTTCATTCTCTTATAGAGACTCCAGTAAGAAGATTAAAACCCATCCTGAACGAGGTGGGTCACACCTTAGCTGAAGTAGCCTCATCGCAATGTCCAACTTACAATGGGTTCATATCCACAGGAATGGATTAAATTTAAGAATATGTTTCCTGTGGTATATATAGCTTCAAAACACTATATGTGTCCCTCTGAACACAAAAAAGACATGTTCTTTCAATATTGCAAAATACATCCCTTCCATCACAATATCCCCAGAGCCTTAAGTCGTTTCAGCAACAACAATAAGTTCAAGTTCTCATTCAAAAGACACATCTCTTCCTTTTCTCCAAGGGCTTCACTGAGCTCAACTGTTTGCCTGCATTGCTTTTACTCTGTTTGCCTGAATTTCATTTCCTTATAAAGGACTCCATTAATAGGATTAAGACTTATCCTGAATGAGGTGGGTTATATCTTAACTGAAGTAGCCTCATCAAAAGGCCCAATTTACAGTGGTTTTACACCCACAGGAATGGATTACATTTAAAAACATGTTTTCTGGAGTACATATAGCTTCAAACTACCACAGCTGCTATAACAAGCATTTTACAATGGGTTCAAATAATGGGAATTTATTGTCTCCCTATTTTGGACACTAGAAGTCTAAAATCAAGGTCTCAAAAAACTTCCAGAGTCTGTAGCATTCTTTTGGTGCTGGCTTGCCACAATCCTTGGGATTCTGTGGCTGGCATTTGACTCCACTGTCACATGGCTTCTTCTCCTGGTTTCTCCTTCTTCCTCTTGGCCATCTGTAGCTGTATAGATATTTCTCCTTAAAAGGTATTCAGCTATATGGATCAAAGTCCTCATGATTCATTTTTACATCATCTACATGGAATCTTCTAAGATCCTATTCACAAATGAATCCAATCCTTAACTAATAATAACATTTTCAAAGGACCTATTTACCATGGGAACGTGGATTAAGATTTGAACTTGGCTTTTCTTGGGGGACATGATTCAGTCTCCACAAATCCTCAGGCAAGGGTCATGACAGACACCAGTAGGGAGTTCCTGATGTACAGGGTCAAGCTGTCCAGATGGTGCAGGGCTCATGACGGTTAAGTCATCTCAGTTTGCTGGAAAAGTCAGCAAAATATTAAGCAATTTGTGGATCAACAACCTGGGACCAATCTTCATAGGCCTATTGTAAGCCGGTGTCATAACAAGTGTCTTAATTCTCAGGATGAAGAATAATGCTACTCATGTTTTGGGACTCACAAATTATGAGACCCAAACATCTTTCTCCTATTTTAACATCTGGTGATGAAAGAGTTTCCTCTATCTTGTCTTTTGCGTGGACATATCTCATGACTTCTCATTAGTCATTATTATAACATCCAGCCAATCTCAACACTCCGTTGGAGTTCATGGATAAAACACCCTAACTATGTCAACATAGGGAGGGAAGGTTAGGGTCAAGACTCAGAGAACAGCATCATTTTGTTTGTAGGTAGGAAGTCTGGTTTCCTGTGAGTGAGGGTTTTTGTGTGTTTTGTTTCATTTTTCCCCGCAGTCTCCTATTAATACAGATGGTCAGCATAATAAGAAAAACTAGAGAAGCAGTTCAACAGCAGGGTGATAGGCAACAAAAGGGAACTTCAAATACTACCCAGAAATTCCTAAAAATATTGAGATAAAGAGATATGCAAATATTTAAGAAAAGCATGCTAAAAATCCTGGCGATGTTCAAAAATATGAAATGGCATGTGCATGTTTACGTATTCCTTTGGGAAGATATTCTTTAAAATGTATCTTATGGAGGATGAATTGGGTGTGACCTCTCTCTCTCATGCGCATGTATATTGTTGCTAGCATGCACATGTATTTTATTGTGCAATATACAAAGATAATAGAGAACTTTAAGTAAAACAATAAAACAAATCTATTCTTATAAACTTGTATTAATAATATTCACATATTTCATATGCATACCAGAGTCCTAAGAGTAGAATATACTATCAGAGGCATTACTGCCTGAAACTGAATCCTTAGGGAGTTTCTACAAAGGTGTACTGACAGGAATTTAACCTGTTGTGCCAATATTCCAAGATAAGTTGGAACAAACTGAACAGAAAGCTGTTCAGTGAAGTGCTACCTCTTTCATCTGAGAGAAGTTGGAAGTCCTGTTTTCTACCAGCACTGATCCACACTTCAAAAGTTGCTCAACCACAAGCAGGCAGCACATCCCCTTGTGTCCTAATCAGCCTCTGATGGGCCTCACGTAACCTGGACTTTGGTTTCATAGCCAGCACTCCCCCTACCCTGTTGTGAGAGCCAAAATCCTCTCTAGGAAGTGGCCACCTGTTTGCTTTTGCCCACTTTAAGGCCCAGACCTCTTCCCTCACTTCTGCCTCTACCTTAGCTCAGAAATCTTGAGCAGGGCCTGACTTTATGGTGGAAGGCTGAAGCAGTCGTCAACTGACAGCAGAACCTGTGAAGTTCTTCTCCCTGGTTCTCCAAGCATATGCTGGTTTGTACGTTACTGGCTATTAAATGAACACCTTTCCTAAAGTCTCAGTGGCTGATGTTGAAACACTCCCTCTCAGAGGCATGGCAGTGCCACAAAGACATGTGCACCAGTGTTCATACAGGCGTTATTCATAAAAGCCCCAAACTGGAAGCAATCCAAGTGTCCATCAATGGAGAAATATGGTAAAAAACAGAGTATATCCATGTAGTATAATACCACTCAACCATAAAAAGAAAAATCTATGGATACATGACTGAATTGTGGATGGACCTCAAAAACATTATGCTGCATGAAAGAAGCCAGATGCAAAAGATATATTGCATTGTCTAAATATTGTAGGAAAATTTCCAGAAAAGGAAACTCTATAGAGACAGAAAACAGCCTAAGGCTGAGGGTGGAGAGGGAATTGAAGACAAAGAAGGAGGAAGAAACTTTCTGGGGTGATTAAAACGTTCTAAAACTGGATTATGGTAATGCTGATGCAACTCTATTAATTTACTAAAATCATTGAATAGTACAATGACAATGAGTAAATTTTACATTATAATTATACTTAATAAAACTGCTATTTAAAAAAATAGCATGGCAGTGATCTCTCTACATTCAAAATGGAACAGGATCCTGTCCCTTATCATAAAATTCACAGCATAATCCCCAGGTCACCAGATGGTCTGAAGATTAAGGGAAATGCCTGATGGATGAGATACTGGGAGGCATTATGTGCTCACTCAGGAATTGTTAGCAATACCTGCCAGCCCTTATTCAGAGCAAGGGTAAATCTCCGTTCACAAACTCTTGTGTGCAAGAAATATCACAGCTCCTTTTTCTCCATGACCCAAGTCAACTTCTATTTTCAGCCTTCATCATGCACGGCTGGTGAAACAACTATCCCCAGTGCTTCCTCCCCCTTCTTGCCCATTCCCTGGAGTGAGGCCACAGAGCCAAGACACTGGTGAACGAGCTGTCCTCTGGTCCTTGACCATCAGTTTGCCCATTCCCCAGGACCCTGCCTGCATGGCCTCTTCAAACCACCAGCTCTGGGCTGTTGTAGTGCCCCCCTCAGGCACAGGAATCCTTGTCCAGATGGCCTGCGGACCTGTCTATTAAGACCAAAGTTTAGAAATTAGGGGCAGGGAGGCAACATCTGGCCTGCAGATGTGTTTTGTTTGGCCTCCACTATGTTTTAAAGACTTTTTAGCCAACTTCTAAAAGTCAGGACAGTTCACCCCAAAATAAAAATGTCCCACTTCTTTTGAAAATCAGAAGATATGGCTATGGTGGACCTCCTTTCCACATGGCAGACACCAGCAGGAGCAGAGAAGTGGCTGCCTCACTGAGCTCTCAGGTTTGCCATAGGTCCATTTGACTTGACTATCTCCTACATAACAGAAGTAGGATGGCATGTGGCACCTTTATAATATTTGCATGATCACCAGGCCCTTTTCAACAATTTCTATCACCTGTCTTCCCCACAGTAAGTGGGTGAGATTCCTGGCACAGCTGGATCACACAGCTGCTCCCTTTACTGCCTCCCCAGGGTCACCCAATACCCAATAGTCAGGACATAGTCCGTGCTTGCTCCCTCTCCCCTGCCAGGCTGGGAAAGAACTTTCTCCCTCCTTTCTTTTTTTTTTTTTTTTTTAATTAAGCCATTTTACTTTAACCAGGAAAAGTCCTTGCTGGTATTCAGCATTTAGAAAAAATTTTTTAAAAAATTAAAAAAAAAAGCCCTTTGCTATACTTCTCTTGAGATATTGGGAGCAGATTATCAAGTTCCTGCTTGACTGTAGGGAAAGGGAAAGAAGGAACTATTGTGGAGAGAGGAATCATAAGTTAATATCTCAAAACATTAAGCCACCAGAATAACTTTGTTTTCAGGTACCTAATTAGAGGACATATCAATCCAGTCAAATAATGAGGCGCTCTGGGATAAGCACATTCCATCTTTTGTTTAGAGTCGAAATACAATCTGTTCGGCGAGTTAACACTCCGTGTACTTTGTAGCAATAGCACTGATGGACTGTTAGTGCTAGAGGAATGTGTCATTATGTAATACTGGATGCCAGGGTCTCCCTCAAATGGGGTGGGGATATTTCAACTCAAACCTCGATCAGGAACTAGCTTTTCCCACCAAAATAAACTAAGTCTCTGGGTTACCCATCGTATCTCAGGCACACCTGCAGTAGAGCAGAGACCAAGAACTCTGCAGAGGTAAAACAAAAAAACCTAGGCGGCAGAGAAAGGGCTCACACCCTGTGGATACTCAGGTCAAAAAGGCCTGCAGGAGCCAAGGAAAGAAACTCCATGCCTGACGTTAACAAAGGAGCAGGCAGTGGGGTCAGCATTTAGCCAGCACAGTGGCCTGGACTCAGTAAGTGGTACTTGGAGCGCACTTTGAGCATTCACAGATGGGAAAGGCTGAGGGCTCTGTGTAAACAGTCATAAAGGCCCAGAAATAAAGAAACTGCCTCTCAGTTGAGAGCATCAGGCCACAGAAAAGGAATCTGCTACGCTGAGAAAATGCAGAACAAAGATTCCAGGTCTGAATGGAGACTCGTAAGCCTCTGGCTAAGCTTAGAACCAGATCCTTGGGTAGGAGGCACTGGAAGTTATTATCTAAAGCTCATTAAATAATGTTCATAGATTTTACTCCAGGGTTTGGCTTCAGTGATTCTCAATAAGTCCTTTGGTAAATTTCACTAATTAAAAAAGAAAAGAAGAAACTTCCCCCAAGCTACCTGGCGTGAGACTTCTAGTCTACCTGAATATGAAAGATGATATTCTAACTCTGAATTTATCATAAACTTCTTTGAATCCTGCTTGCCAAGGCCCAGTTCTATGCGTGCATGCCACAAGTTCTATACCCAGTGCCAGACCCCAGAATGCCAACTGTCATTAAGTCATTAAGAGAACAAATTCTTCTCTGCAGCCTGGCTTCTTTATGGAACCAGGACAACATCTAGGACTCACTCAGATATCCTTCATTGATTGGACTCTGGCTAATAAACAAATATCATTATTCCCATTTGAATACAGTTCACAGAAATGAAGTAAACTAAGAGGACAGTCAGCAGACATGAAAACAAATTACAGTCCCTGGGAGAGAAAAGAAATTGTGTCAAAGACAAAACTGTGTGAAACCAGTAGTGAGGAGAAGCCATTATTACATGCCTTAGGACTGCTACTCCCATGGAAATGTCAAATTTAGCAATATTATCAGTTGTTAAAATACTGAAATACTTCATATTGCCTGATGTTTGTCCAAGAGCAATGGTATTTAAAAACGGTATCTCAATCAATCTATGAATGTAAAGATCATGATGCCAATTGTGATTCCAAGACATTTTCCCCCTTTCGATATCAAAGCTCAGAAGAGAGGGAGGGGCCAGGTATAGACCTGTTATTTATTTCAAAATTTAGAGGAGTCGAGGGTGGCACAGTTAAATTGAGGAAGACCTGTTCTTTAAACCCATGAAGAGATGCCTCACTGCCCGAGGGGTGATGTAGTTTCCTCCCAGCACAGATATTAGCTGACCAGGGACACAAACAGTTGTTTGGCAGGGATGTATTCCTTCACACAGTGTTAACATCCCTTCATGTGGTTTTGAGGAACTCTGTTTCACTGGACAATTTAATCCCTGGTGGATTAAATCTCTGTAGACAGGAAGAGGTCTGTCAGTGAATATCTCCGGGAGACTCAAGTTAGCCAGAAAAGAGACTCTCCAGCAAATGAGCCTCACCTGTCTTCCCTTCCACCTCACCCTCAAAATTGACCCTGGGCAGAGGAATCTCCCTGCACCTGTTTGCTTTGTCACTTGCTGGGGTAAACTGAACCTTGGGGAATGCCCTAATTGAGCCCTTGTCCAGCACTGTCCATCTTTTGCACTTTCTGTGTCTTCTTTCTTTCCCTCCTTCATTCTTTTCCACTTTTGCCATTGCCCCATGTGTTAACTGGACTGCAACCAGTTGAATCCTTGACTTTTTTGTAGGATGAAACACACAAATGAGGCAAGTTGCTGGTTCTGACAATCAAGATGAGACGAACTCAGCCAATTGTCCCTTGTTCTACAGCAACCTACTTTCCTGTCTTGCTTGTCCTCTAGTTCAAATGCTCCCAGCACCAGTCCCTGGCATATGAATAGCATCTGGAAGGTATGGTAGTACATGTGTACATGGCAAAAGAGTCACTGAGAGTCCAGGAGACCAGTGGGGAAAGCAGAAACCTGGGGAGGAGGTCTGCCATGTGAACCCACCCCATTACATGCCTGGTAAGATTCCCAGTAACTACAGACTATAAATTAGATGAAGAAATCATTGGAACTGATACAGACAAAACATGGCCAAGACAGAAGCATCATTAAGCTAGCCAGAGTCACACTGCAGTTGGAAATTATTAAAATTATTGCATCAATGACTTTTGCTGCAACTTATATCACTTGTTACATAGTTTTATAATACATATAATGTAGAACTGTGCCATCCAGTATGACAGCCATTAGCCACTTATGCCTATTTAAATTTAAATTAATTAAGTAGAATTTAAAATTGCAGAATTTAAGCTTTATATCAAATTTCTTGAGCTTGTTAACTGCACTTAAGATGATTACATAAGTGAAGATTCTTGTTCATAGGAAATGTACATGGAAGTATTGCATTCAAGGAGTGTGATGTGTGCAGTCTGCTTTCCAATGTTCAGAAGATAGGTGGTAGATAGATAGACAGACAGACAGACAAATGGTAGAATGATACGGCAAAGGTGGTAAAATGCCAAAATTGGCAGATCTGGATATCAAGGGTAGGGGTGTGAATCGGGGTTCTTTATATGGGGTCCTGAGGACCTTATATAGTTCTGCCATATCAAGGACTCAGCACTGATCTCCTTTGCTAACAGACTGAGCATTCTGTAGTCAGTGACAGTAGTCAAACCAGCCTTAGTGAGAGGGAGCCTGTGAGACTGGGTTCACACATTATTTTCATTCCTACCAAAATGAGCATTCTGTCCATAGGCCCATTGTGTAAGCATTGAGGTTACCACGCTGGCTTTTATGTACAGGGTGAGTTATCCTAACGCTATGGTTATTAAGTGGCTCCTTGAAAATATCTATCTGCTGCTGGACATTAATGTGAGATAACAACTTTTGCATACTTTGTGCTTTCAAGTAAGAAACAAATCTGGACTTCGTTTGAAAAGACTACTGCAATAGTGAAAGTATGCCAAACATACGACCTGATTTTAAATACACATTTTTAATGTTTCACCACTCATATGATGCTTTCGGTAACATTTTGGAGATAGAAAGTTCTGTTCTATTCTTAATCCAATAGACATTTTCATCATGAATGGGTATTAATTTTTATCAAATATTTTCTCTCCATCTATTGAAATAACCATGAGAATGTTTTACTTTTACCAAATTAATTAATTTTTTTCTCCTTGTTTTTGGTCAAATTTGCCTTATATATTTT
>PVIY010014926.1:0-55259 GCA_004026745.1 Myrmecophaga tridactyla
TCAAGAAACATGACTACTGGAACACAGCTCTACAGTTTCAGGTACTTCCTTCTAGCCACACTAACACACTTTAAACTAAAAAGGGGATATCTATATAATATAATAATTATGTAAGATATATATCTTAAAATAATATATAATAATTATTAAGATAAATAATTCTATCTTATATAATATATATCTTATATATCTTAAAATAATATATGATAATTATATAAGATCTATAATTATATTTTATATAATCTATATAAGGATAACCTCTCAACTGTTTGAAATCTCTCAGCCACTGACACTTTATTTTTGTCTCATTTCTCTCATCCCCCTTTTGGTTGAGAAGGTTTTCTTAATCCCTTGATGCTGAGTCCCTGCTCATCCCAGTATTTCTGTTCCATGTTGCCAGGGAGGTTTACAACCCTGGGAGTCATGTCCCACATAGAGACGGGAAGGCAGTGAGTTCGCTTGCCATGTTGGCTTAGAGAGAGAGGTCACATCTAGGGGTGACTCTCAGACCTATTTTTTTTTAAACTTTTTATTACTGAAAATTTTAAACATATTCCAAAGTAGAACTCTATAATAAGCTCCCATGTCACCTATCACATAGTTTCAATAATTATCAATATTGTGACAATTTTGCTTCATCTACACACTGACCTTTTTTTAAAAAAAACTTTTTTATTGTATAGTATAACATAGATACAAAGCAAAGAAATAAAAAAGCAATATGTTCAAAGCACTCTTCAACAGGTACTCATAGGACAGATCCCAAAGTTTTTCATGGGCCAGCATACATTTCTCTCAGATTTTTCCTTCTAGCTGTTCCAGAATATAGGAAGCTAGAAGGGATACATATATTTTTATGATCACAAGTGACTTTTTTTCCTTCTTTTCTTGTGAAAAATAACATATATACACAAAAGCAATAAATTTCAATGCACAGCACCACGATTAGTTGTAGAACATATTTCAGAGTTTGACATGGGTTACAGTTCCAGAATTTTAGGTTTTTACTTCTAGCTGCTCTAAGATGCTGAGGACTAACAGAGATAGCAATTTAATGATTTAGGATTCATACTCATTTGATATATCCTATCTTCTTTGTGTAACTCTGCCATCACCTTTGATCTTTCCATCCCTCTCTTTAGGGGTGTTTGGGCTATGGCCGTTCTAACTTTTTGATATTGGAAGGGTTTGTCACTAATATGGGATAGGGAGATGGAACTATCTAATGTTCTGGAGAGGCTGGGCCCTCTAGCTTTTAGGACTTATTTGGACAAGGACCCATCTGGAAGTTGTAGGTTTCTGGAAAGTTACTCTAGTGCATGGGACCCTTGTGGAATCTTATATATTGCCCTAGGTGTTCTTTAGGATTGGCTGGGATGGTCCTGGTTGGGGTTTGGCAGGTTATGAAAGGTAGCAATGTCCAACTGAAGCTAGCAAAAGAGCAACCTCCAGAGTAGTCTCTTAACTCTATTTGAACTCTCTCTGCCACTGATACTTTATTAGTTACACTTTTCCCCTTTTGTTCAGGATGGAATTGTGATCCCATGGTGCCAGGGCCAGACTCATCCCTGGGAGTCGTCTATGCTGCCAGGGAGACTTTCATCCCTGGATGTCATATCCCATGTAGGGGGGAAGGCAATGAGTTCACTTGCAGAGTTGGGCTTAGAGAGAGTGAGGGCACATCCGAGCAAAAAAAGAGGTCCTCCAGAAATAACTCTTAGGCATACCTATAGGTAGGCTAAGCTTTTCTGTTACCTACATAAGCTTCACAAGAATAAGGCTCAAAATCAAGAGCTTGGCTTATTGATTTGGGTGTCGCTTAAGTTTGATACAGTATCAGGGAATTCCTTGATACACTGTTGATTTTTGAGTGTTGATCTTGTAACCTGCCACTTTGCTGTACTCATTTATTAGCTCTAGTAGCTTTGCTGTGGATTTTTCGGAATTTTCTACATACAGTATCATATCATCTGCTAACAGTGTGAGTTTTACTTCTTCCTTTCCAATTTGGATGCCTTGTATTTCTTTTGCTTGTCTAATTGCTCTGCTCAAACTTCCAACACAATGTTGAATAACAGTGGTGACAGTAGACATCCTTGTCTTGTTTCTGATCTTAGAGGGAAAGCTTTCAGTCTTTCCACATTGAGGATGATGCTAGCTGTGGGTTTTTCATATATTCCCTTTATCGTATTGAGGAAGTTCCCTTCTATTCCTATCCTTTGAAGTATTTTCATCAAGAAAGGATGTTGAATTTTGTCACATGTCTTTTCTACATCAATCGAGATGACCATGTGGCTTTTCTGCTTTGATTTGTTGATATGGTGCTTTACATTAATTGATTTTCTTATGTTGAACTATCCTTACATATCTGGAATAAAACCCACTTGGTCATGGTGTATAATTCTTTTTATGTGCTGTTGGATTCGATTTGCAAGCATTTTGTTGAGGCTTTTTACATCTATATTCATGACAGAGATTGGTCTGTAATTTTCTTTTCTTGTATCTTTTTCTGGCTTTGGTATGAGGGTGATGTTGGCTCCATAGACTGAGTTAGGTAGCCTCCCCTCTTCTTCAGTGTTTTTGAAGAATTTGAGCAGGATTAGTACTAATTCTTGAATTCTTGGTAGAATTCACATGTGAAGCCATCTGGTCCTGGACTTTTCTTTTTTGGGAGCTTCTTGGTGACTAATTCAATCTCTTTACTTGTGATTGGCTTGTTGAGGTCGTCTTCTTCACCATTTTGACAAGGTCCTTAGAGGCACAGTAGCTTTTGTTCTTAAGGAGTTCTCATTTGTCTATTTTTTTTTCACTGTTCATGCTTTATGTATAAAGTTTAAGAAGCTACCGCTTAGCTTCTTAAACTTTATACCTAAAGCACAACCTTTTTCCCTTCCAAATAAATTTGATAACTAGGTTTTCCAAATCTTCAAAGTAGGTTTTTCGGATTGATTGGAATTGCATTGAATCTGTAGATCAGTTTGTGTAGAATTGACATCTTAATAACATTCAATCTTCCTATCCATAAGAATGGAATGTACTTCTATCTATTTAGGTCATTTATTATTTCTTTTAGCAGTGTTTTATAATTTTCTTTGTACAAGTCCTAGACATTCCTGGTTAGGCTTATTCCTAAATATCTGATTCTTCTGGTCGCTATTTTGAATGGAATTTTTTCCTTAATTGTCTCCTCAGTCAGGTCAGTGCTTGTGTATAGCAATATTACTGATTTTTCCATATTAATGTTGTATCCTGCCACTTTGCTGAATTTATTTATTAGTTCAAGGAGCTTTGTTGTAGCTTTCTCAGGGTTCTTGATGTATAGGATCATGTCATTTGTATATAATGTAAGTTTTACTTCTTCCTTTCCTATTTGGATGCATTTTATTTCTTTCTCCTGCCTAATTGCTCCAGCTAGGACTTCTAGTACAACGCTGAATAATAGTGGTGATGATGGGCATCCTTGACTTGTTCCCAATCTTAGGGGGGATGCTTCAGTCTCTCACCATTAAGTATGATGCTGGCTATGTGTTTTTCCGTATGCCCTTTATGATATTTAGAAAGTTTCCTTCCGTTCCTACCTTTTGGGTGTTTTTATCCTGAATTGATGCTGAATATTGCTGAATGCTTTTTTTGGCATCAATCGATACAATCATGTGATTTTTCCCTTTCAGTTTGATAATGAGCTGTATTGTATCAGTTGATTTTCTTATGTCGACCCACCCTTACATTCCTGGTATAAACCACGGTTGGTCGTGATGTATAATTCCTCTAATGTGTTGTTGGGTTGGATTTGCTTGTATTTTGTTAAGAATATTTGCATCTCTATTCACTAGGGAGATTGAACGTTAGTTTTCCTTTCTTGAAGCATCTTTATCTGTTTTTGCTATTAGACTGATTTTAGCTTCATAAAATGAGTTAAGTAGTGTTCCTTTTTCTTCAAATTTTTGAAAGAATTTTGAGTAGGATTTGTGTTAATTCTTTTTGGAATGTTTGATTAAACTTCCTCATGAAGCTATATGGTCCTGGGCTTTTCTTCGTGGGAAGCTTTTTGATGACTAATTGAATTTATTTTTATTTTATTTTATTTTATTATTCTTTTTTAACATAACATGCAAACACGAACATTCTTACCATATGTTCATTCTGTTCTTGGTATATAATCAAAAACTAACGATATCACTACCATGATCATTTTTTAGAACATCTGTATCAATTCAGAAAAAGAAATAAAAAGAAAAAAACTCATACATACCACATACCCTCCCTCTCATTGACTGCTGATATTTCCATCTACCCAATATATTTTATCCTTTGTTTCCCCTATATTTTTCTATACCCCTTAGCACTCTCTTTCATTGATCACTAGCATTTCAACCTACTAAATTTATTTTAAGATTTGTTCCCCCATTATTTATTAATTTTTAATCCATATGTTTTACCGTAGATAAAAGGAGCATCAGACACAAGATTTTCACAATCTCAGTCACATTGCAAAAGCTGTTTGATTGAATTTCTTTACTTGTAATTGGTTTGTGAGATCTTCTATTTCTTCTCAAGTCAGTATAGGTAGTTCATGTTTCTAGGAATCTATGCATTTCATCTAAGTTGCCTAGTTTGTTGGCATGTAGTTCATAGTGTTCTCATGATTTTTAAAAAAATTTTTCATGACCTATTATAATAACCTCCCTCTCATTTCTGTGTCCTCTCTCATTTTTCTTTGTTAATCTAGCTAGGAGTCCATCAATTTTATTGATTCTCTCAAAGAATCACCTTTTGGTTTTTTATTTTATTTTTTCTATTGTTTTATTGCTCTCTAGTTTGTTTATTTCTGCTTTAGTCTTTGTTATTTCTCTTCTTTTATTTCCTTTGGATTTAGTTTGCTATTTTTTTTCCTAAATTCTCTAGGTAAGCAGTTCAGTCCTCAAGTTTTGCTCCTTCTTGTTTTGTAGTATAAGCATTTAGGGTAATAAATTTCCCTCTCAACACTGCCTTTGCCACATCCCATAAGTTTTGATATGTTGTATTTAAATTATCATTTGTTTGCAGTGATTTCTCTAGCAATTTCTTTGACCCATTGATTGTTTAGGAGTGTGTTGCTTAATCCCATATATTTGTGAAAGCTCTGGTTCTTTGGTGATTATTAATTTCCAGCTTCATTCTATTGTGGTCAGAGAATGTGCTTTGGATAATTTCAATCTTATTAAATTTATAAAGACTCAGTTTGCGTCTCAGCATATGATCTATCCTGCAGAGCATTGCATGTGTGCTAGAGAAGGATATATATCCTGGTGTTTTAGGGTGTAATCATCTATATATGTCTGTTAGGTCTAATTATTTTATCCCATTGTTTAGGGGCTCTATTTCCTTGTTGACCTCTGCTGGTGTTCTGTCTGTAGTGGAGAGTTCTGTATTGAAGTCTCCCACTATTATTGTTGAAGCATCTATAGTTCTCATGTGCTTTAGAGCTCCTCGATAGGGAGTTTATGATTGTTATTTCCTCTTCTTGAATTGTCCCTTTTATTAATATGTAGTGTCCTTTGTCTTTTATAATGTGTTTATATATAAAGTTTATTTTATTTGATATTAATATAGCTGCTCCTGTTTTTTTTGTATTTAAAATGTTTTATATCTGAAAACTGCTGATCATCTGCACTTTCAGGGAGTTGTAATGTTTTTGCTGGAGGAGGTTCTCACTTGGATGTTGATGGCTGCTGTCTGATCAGGGTGGTGGTTGCTCAGGGTTGGGGTGGCTGTGACAATTTCTTAAAATAAGACAACAGTGAAGTTTGCTGCATCCATTGATTCTTCCTTTCATAAAAGATTTCTCTGTAGCATGAGATGCTACATTTACCAACACTAGAACTTCTTTCAGAATTGAACTCAATCCTCTCAAACCCTGCTGCTGCCTTATTTATTAACAAGGTTAATGTAATGTTCTTGTCATTTAATCAGTATTTAGAGCATCTTCACCAGGAGTAGATTCCAGTCTCAAAAAACACTCTCCTCATCCATACTAAACAATCCTCATCTGTTCCAGTTTCATCACGAGATTGCAGCAATTCAGTCCTATCTTCAGGTTACACGTCCAATTCTAATTCTCTTGTTATTTCTACCACATCTGCAGTGACTTCCTCCGCTGAAGTCTGGAGACCCTTAAAGCATGAGGGTTGGTAGCTCCTTCTCCCAAACTCCTGTTAACGTCAATGTTTTGACCTTCTTCCATGAGTTATATTCTTTTTATAAAAAAAGATATTTTTTTGAAAAACCTAACATACACGCATTGTATACATCATATACAATCAGTGACTCACAGTATCATCACATAACTGTGTATTCATCACCAAGATCATTTTTTTAAACATTTGCATCACTCCAGCAAAAGAAATAAAAAAGAAAAAACTTATACATGCCATACATCTTTTTTTAACTTTTTTATTGTATAATATAACATATACATAGCAAAGAAAGAAAAAAGCAATAATTTTCATAGCACTCTTCAACAATTAGTTACAGGACAGATCCCAGAGTTTGTTGTAGACTATCATTTCATAATACCAGATCTTTCCTTCTAGCTGCTCTAGAACGTTGGAGGCTAGAAGGAATGTATACATTATTTATCACAATAAACTTTTTGTTGTGTATGAAAAATAACGTATATACAAAAAAAGTAATAAATTTCAAAGCACAACACAACAATTACTTCAGAGTTAGGTGTCGGTTACAATTCCACAATTTTAGGTCTTGACTTCTAGCTGCTCCAAGATACTGGAGACTAAAAGAAATACCAATATAATGATTCAGCGACATACTTATTTGTGGAACCCTACCTTCTCTGTATAACCCCACCATCAACTTTGATCCTTCTCCCAGTCTTTAGGGGTATTTGGGCTATGCCCATTCGAACATTTTCATGTTGGAAGGGGCTGTTGATAATATGGGATGGGGGATGGAACTAGCTGATGTTCTGGAGAGGCTGGCCCCTCTAGGTTTCAGGACTTATCTGGTCCAGGGACCCATCTGGAGGTTGTAGATTTCTGGAATGTTACCCTAGTGCATAGAAACTTTGTAGAATCTTATATATTGCGCTAGGTGTTCTTTAGGATCCGCTGGAATGGTTTTGGTTGGGGTTTGGCAAGTTATGATAGGTAGCAATGTCCAACTGAAGCTTGCGTAAGTTTGACCTCCAGAATAACCTCTCGACTCTATTTGAACTCTCTCTGCCACTTAAACTTTTTTAATTACACTTCTTTTCCCCCTTTTGGTCAAGATGGAACTGTTGATCCCATGGTGCCAGATCTGGATTCATCCCTGGGAGTCATCTCCCATGTCACCAGGGAGAATTTCACCCCAGCATATCATACATTTTACCCCCCTCTCGTTGACCACTAGTATTTCAATTTACTTAATTTATTTTAACCTTTGTTCCTCCTATTATTTGTTTATTTTTTATCCATATTTTTTGTTTCTCTGTCCATATCCTAGATAAAAGAAGCATCAGACACAAGGTTTTCACAATCACACCATTACATTGTAAATGCTATATAATTATACAATCATCTTCAAGAAACAAGGCTACTGGAACACAGCTCTACAATTTCACGTACTTCCCTCCAGCCACTGCAATACACTATAAACTAAAAAGGGGATATCTATATAATGTGTCAGGATAACCTCCAGGATAACCTTTTGACTCTATTTCAAATCTCTCAGCCATTGACACTTTATTTTGTCTCATTTCTCTCTTGCCCCTTTTGGTTGAGAAGATTTTCTCAGCCTCTTGAATCTGGGTCCCGGATCATCCCAGGATTTCTGTCCTGTGTCGCTAGGGAGATTTAAACCCCTGGGAGTCATGTCCCATGTTGGGGGGAAGGGCAATAAGTTTACTTGCTGTGTCAGCTTAGAGAGAGAGGACACATCTGAGCAACAAAAGAGGTTCTCTGGGGGTGACTCTCAGGCCTAATTGTTTTTTTTAATTCAACATAACAACATACAAACACAAACATTCTTACCTTATGAACATTCCATTCTTGATAGTCAATAACTCACAATATCATCACATAGTTGTATATTCATCATCATGATTATTTCTTAGAACATTTACATCAATTCAGAAAAAGAAATAAAAAGAAAACAAAAAAAATTCATACATACCATACCCCTTACCCCTCCCTTTCATTGATCACTAGCATTTCAACCTACTAAATTTATTTTAACATTTGTTCCCCCATTACTTATTTATTTTCAATCCATATGTTTTACTCATCTGTCAATAAAGTAGATAAAAGGAGCATCAGACACAAGGTTTTCACAATCACAGAGTCACATTGCAAAAGCTATATCATTATACAATCATCTTCAAGAAACATGGCTACTGGAACGTAGCTCTGCATTTTCAGGCAGTTCCCTCCAGCCTCCCCATTACACCTTAAGTAAAAACGTGATATCTATTTAATGCATCAGGATAACCTCCAGGATAACCTCTTGACTCTATCAGTACACCTTAACTAAAAACGTGATATCTATTTAATGCATCAGAATAACCTCCAGGATAACCTCTTGACTCTATCAGGACTAATTTTAAGTAGACTAAGCCTGTCTTTTGCAGGAGTAAGTTTCATAGGGGCGAACCCCAAGATCAAGGTCTCAGCCTATTGATTTGGTTGTCTCCACTGCTTGAGAATATCAGAAATTCTCCAGATGGGTAAGTTGAATATTTCCCCCTTTCTCCCCATTCTCCCAAGGGAACTTTGGAAATACTTCTTTATTCACTGTCCAAATCACTCTGGGATTTATTGGGGCATCACACTAACCTGAACAAACCAACAAAATCTTATGCCCTATTCAAGATTCCATGTACTTATAGTGTTCAACTAAACTGCCCATATAAGTTAAATTAGGAAATGTACTACCCACAATATAAATTTTGTACCATATGAAAATCTCTCCCTTTAGTCTCACACACAGGTTGAAGTTTTAAATATGGATATAATCTTTTACCTGGTCCCCTGATATACCTTTGTCCTATCCAGATCGGCTTCATTCATCTCTCTACTCCATGTCTGATCACTTTTTAAACTTTTTAAACAATTCCTGTAAGGGGTACTAATGGCTTGCATAGCTTCAGATCTCTAACTCTGAGTCTAAGGTATCACATAAATACCTGAAGTTTCTGGGAAAGACCATGTTATATACCAACAGCTCAGTATCTCAGAATTTAGACTTAACAGTTACACCTCCTGAATACATGTGACTGCTGTAAGAGTTTACAATCTAGGACTCTTTACAATATGCCCCATCCTGAGCTTTAGTTCACTGAATTTTTATATTACAGTTAGTCCATATGATTGAGGCATGATAATATTGTCTTTTTGTTCCTGACATTTCATTCATGAATCAGCTCTTAACATTCATTTATCTAGCTGCACGCCTTACCACTTCATTCCTTCTTGCCGCAGCTCAGTAGTGCATTGTATGTGTGCACCATAGTTCCCCTTTCCACTCCTCAGTCTTGGTACCCTTAGGCCACCTCCATTCATTGTGGATCACGAACACTACCACCAGAAACACCAGTGTCCAAATGTCCATTTGCGTCCTCACACTCAGTTCCTCTGGGTATATATTGAGCAATGGGGTTTCAGGATCATGTGGCAACCCCACCCCTAGCCTCCTGTGGAACCACCACACTGCCCTCCAAGGGGCTGCACCTCTCATTTCCCTACCAACAGTGAATAGTATATCTCTTTCTCCGCAGTTTCTCTAACACTTATTTCTCTCTGTTGGTTTTTCTTTTTCCTTTTGGGTGCATGGTCCGGGAATTGAACCCATGTCTCCCACATGGAAGATGTCTGTTCATTTTTAAATAGTTTTATTCATACATCATACAATCCAGCTTAAGTGTATAGACAGGCTTTCTACTCCTGCTTTCTTTTGGTTACAGCTTGCATAGAAGATGTTTTTTCACCCTTTCACTTTCAATCTAATTGAGTTCTTGGTTCTAAAATGTGTCTCTTGTAAGCAACATATATATGGATTATGTTTTTTTATACATTCTACCAATCTTTATCTTTTAATTGATGAGTTTAGTCCATTAACATTCAGAGTTCTTGCTGTAAAAGTTTTGGAATCTACCATCTTATCCTTTAGTTTTGTCATCTCTATATATCCTTTTCCTTCCCTCTCTTTTTATCATTTAAATACCCATTACTGATATTCTTCCATTCTGTGTCCCCCTCCAGACTGCCCTCTTTTGTTTCTTTGTGTTTTATTTTTTTCAGCTGATAGGACTCCCTTTAGTATTTCTTTTATGAAAGGGTCCTTGTTGACTAGTTCTCTCAGTCTTTGTTTGTCTCTGAAGATTTTAATCTCTCCCTCAGTTTTGAAGGACAGCTTGGCTAGAGAAAGAATTGTTGGCTAGAAGCCTTTCTCGTTCAGGATGGTAAACATACCACACTACTGCCTTCTTGCTTCCATGGTGCCTGATGAGTAGTCCCCACTCAGTCTTGTGTGTTTTCTCTTGAATGTTAGTAGGTCACTTGTTTTGTGCTGCTTTCAGGACTTTATGTTTCTCTTCAACATTTGACAGTTGAATTAGTATGTGTCTTGGAGTAGGCCTAATATTTGAATTTATTCTCTTAGGAGTTCATTGGGCCTCTTTGATTTGCATATTTATGTCTTTTATAAGGATTGGAAAGTTTTCCCTGATTATACTTCAGTTGACTTTCCCAGCCCCTTACTTTTCTCTTCTCCTTCTGGGTCACCAATTATTCTTATATTTGTGTGCCTGTTGTCCATCATTTCCCTGGAATCCAGTTCCATTTTTTCAATCTTCCTTGCCATTTGTTCTTTTGTGCACTTTAGTTCAATTGTTCTGTCTTCTATCTCACTTATTCTTCCTTCTGCTTCTTCAAATCTGCTATCATGTGTCTCTAGTATATTTCTGATTTGATCTTCTGTATCTTTCATCTCTGGGAGATCTGCCATTTTTCTGTTTAATCTTTTGAAGTCTTCTGCATGCTCTTGTAGTGTCTTCCTGATATCCTGTATTTCTTTATAAATATCCTTGAATGATTGTTCTTGTTCTTTGTCTCCTCCATTGTTTTTTTTTTTTTGGTCATTTGGCCCAGTCCAGGGCGTTGGTCTGCAGTCCCGGTCATTCTGTCCCCATCCCCTGTTTTGTCCCATGGAGCAGGAGTGTTCGCTCTGTTCACTCTGCTTCACCGTCTTCCCAGAAGTCTTGCACATACAATTTTTTAAGATTATTTTTTGTGTCTATGTTTTTAATGGCTTATATATTTTTATTTTGTACTATTCATTAAAGATTTTGATTTATGGGTTATAATAGCTTAATGAAATTATTTGTTTGATTTTCTGTCTTATCTAAACTCTGGATCAGTCTGTTCCTGAAGGTTTGATAGAACTAATTTATTAAAATCATCTCAGTCTGGGAACCCTTGGTTCATTTGGTGAGGCAAAATAAGCCAGAAACAAAAGAGTCATTGTTGTTTGGTCTCATTTAGAAAATACTTGTAAGAAAACAGGAGCCTAGATTATAAGCTCTTATAGCAATCACATTTAGCCTGGAGTGATAATTATTATTCTGGATTTGAGAGGCTGTTTTATATATGTACAGCCTGGTATTTAGAGTTAAGAATGAAGCTATTCAGGTTGGGATTATGGTAAATCAGAATACAAGGATAAGAAAGACATTGTATATATTTTAGAACCTCATCTACTCTTTGAGAGCAAAGGAAGAAAGGTTTATTTTGTCCAGAAACTAAATTTCTGTAGCACATAATCTAACTCATCCTGTCTGGATAGATCATTTAAATAACCCAAACACAGGAAGCCTTGAAAAAATGAGGGCCTATAATCCTGTGTAGCTAAATGTAATGTCTAGATACATCCCAGAGTATACTAAGCAGTTAATCGAAAAGTATTAACAAAGTCCCTTGAGAGATGGGAGAAAAATATGGAACTTTTAAGCTTTACCACCGGGGAAAACCCTGATACTGTGTGAGACGTTACAGACACCCAAATCAGTAGGTCAAGCCCTTGATCTTGAGGCTTGCTCTTGTGAAGCTTATGTATGTAATGGAGAAGTTTAGCCTACCTATATAGGCATGCCTAAGAGTTACTTCTGGAGGACCTCTTCTGCTCCTCAGATGTGGCCTGTCTCTCTAAGCCCAACCCTGCAAGTGAAATCATTGCCCTCCCCCCTACGTGGGACAGGACATCCAGGGATGAAAATCTCCCTAATGGCATGGGAGATGACTCCCAGGGATGAGCCTGGCCCTGGTACTGTGGGATCAACCTGACCAAAAAGAGGGAAAGAAATGTAACAAGGTATCAGTGGCTGAGAGAGTTCAAATAGAGTCGAGAGGCTACTTTGGAGGTCGTTCTTATGCAAGCTTCAATTAGACCTTGCTACCATAACTTGCCAATCCTAAAGAACACCTAGGGCATTATATAAAAGATTCTACAAAGGTTCCATGCACTAGGGTAACTTTCCAGAAACCTCCAACCTCCAGATGGGTCCCTGGACCAGATAAGTCCTGAAATGCAGAGGGGCCAGCCTCTCTAGAACATCGACTAGTTCCATCCCCCATCCCATATTATTGATAGACACTTTCAACATGAAAAAGTTAGAATGGGCATTAGCCAAAATACCCCTTAAGAGTGGGGGAAAGATCAAAGTTGATGGTGGAGTTATACAGAGAAGGTAGGGTTTTACAAACGAGTATGACTGCAGAGTATTGATATTTCTTTTAGTTTCCAATATCTTAGAGCAGGTATAAGTAAAAACCCAAAATTGTGGAATTGTAGCCCATACCAAACTCTGAAATCTGTTCTACAACTAATTGTTGTGATGTGCTTTGAAATTTATTGCTTTTAGTTTGTTATTTTTCACAAAATAGAAAAATATATATTTCTTCTAGCCTACAGTGTTTTGGACCAGCTAGAAGGAAAAATCTGAAATAATGGAATGGTAACTCATAACAAATTCTGAAATCTGTTTTGTATCCATTTATTGAAGTGTTCTTTGAAAATCATTGCTTTTTTTCCTTGTATATATGTTATATTTAACAATAAAAAAAATTTTAAAAATCATCTCGGTCTGGTACCTTATGTAGGGTATATTTTTTATCCACTACATTTTGCATTTCTTACATAGTAATAGGTCTGCCTTTGTGAATCTTATTGAGACAATTTTGTTGATTTTTATTTCCCCCCCAGATTATCTGTTTCTAATTGATTTTCAAATATAATTGTATGAAGTTTTACCTATGAACTTCTAATTTGTTATCTCCTCTGTATCTGTGGTGATTTTTTTTCCTTATTCCTGATGGTTTTTATTATCATTATTGAAATAAAATTCACATGCCATAAAATTCATCCTTTAAAAATGTATAATCCAATGGTTTCACACTAATAGCATGATATATGCAAGGTGCAATAAAGCAAAACCCAATAAAGTGAGGATATTGTGTATTTTACAAATTGAAAGTTTGTGGCAACCCTGTGTAGAGCAAATCTGTCAGCATGACTTTTCTAACAGTTCTAACAGCATGTGCTCACTTTGTGTGTTTGAGTCACATTTTGGTAGTTCTTGCAATATTTCAAACTTTTCATTATTATATCTTTTATGGTGATCTGTGATCTTTGAAGTTACTATTGTAATTGTTTTGAGGAGCCATGAATTGCACCAGTTTAGGAAGACAAACTTGATAAATGTTGTGTGTGTTCTGACTACCCCACTGACCAGCTGGTCCCCTGTCTCTCTCCCTCTCCTTGGGCCTTCCTATTCTCTGAGACCCTAATATTCAAATTAAGCCAATTAATAACCCTTCAAAGCTTCTAAGTGTTCAAGTGAAAGGAAGAGTTGCATCTCCCTCAATTTTAAATCAAAAGCTAGAAGTGATTAAGCTTAGTGAGGAAGGCATGTTGAAAGCTAAGATAGGCCAAAAGCTAGGCCTTTGATGCCAAACTGTTAGCCAAGTTGTGACTGCAAGGGAAAGGTTCTTGAAGGAAATTAAAATTGCTACTCTAGTGAACATGTGAATGATAAGAAAACAAAACAGCCTTATTGCTGACATGGAGAAAATTTTAGTGGCCTGGATAAAGATCAGATGAGCCACAACATTCCCTTAAGCCAAAGCCTAATCCAGAGCAAGGCTCTAACTCCCTTCAATTCTGTGAAGGCAACGAGAGGTGAGGAAGCTGCAGAAAAAAAAAGTCTGAAGCTAGCAGAGTTTGATTCATAAAGTTTAAGGAAAGACACTATCATGAAGTTTAAGGAAAGAAGCTATCTCCATAACATAAAAGTACAAGGTGACACAGCAAGTGCTGATGTAGAAGCTGGAGCAAGTTATGTAGATCTAGCTATGATAATTGATGATGGTGGTTACACTAAAAACAGATTTTTAGTATAAAGTAAGTAGCTTTATATTGGAAGAAGATGCTGTCTAGGACTTCCCTGGCTAGGGAGAAGTCAAAGCCTGGCTTCAAAGCTACGGCAAGGCTAACATAGCTGATCACTTTTAAGTTGAAGCAATGCTCATTTACTGCTCTGAAAATCCTAGAGCCCTTAAGAATTATGCTAAATCTACTCTGCCTGTGCTCTATAAATGAGATGACAAAGCTTGAATGACAGCACATCTGTTTATATGGTTTACTGAATGTTTGAAGTCCGCTGTTAAGACCTGCAAATATTCCTTTCAAAATATTACTAGTCATTGACAATGCACCGGGTCACCCAGGAGCTCTGGTGGAGATGTACGACAAGATGAGTATTGTTTTCATGCCTGCTTACACAACATCAAGGATTAATTTTGAATTTCAAGTCATTATTTTTCTTTAAAAAATATTTTTTATTAGAAAAGTTGTAGGTATACAGAAAAATCATGTAGAAAACACAGATTCTTACTATTTAAGCAACATATTTTATAAGGCTATAGCTGCCATAGATAGTGATTCCTTTGGTGGATCTGGACAAAGTAAGTTGAAAACCCTTTGGAAGGATTCGACATTCTAGATGCCATTAAGAGCATTCGTGATTCATGGAAGGAGGTCAAAATATGAGTATGAATAGGAATTTGGAGGTAGTTGATTTTAATCCTCATGGATGACTTTGAGGGGTTCAAGATTTCAGTAGAGGAAATAACTGCAGATGTGGTAGAAATAGCAAGAAAACTAGAATTAGAAATGGAGCCTGAAGATGTGACTGAATTGCTGCAACTTCATGATAAAACTTTAATGGATGAGAAGTTGCTTCTTATGGGTGAGCAATGAAAGTCGTTTTTGAGATGGAATCTATTGCCAGCAAAGATGCTTGGGAATATTGTTGAAATGACAATAAAGGATTTAGAATATTTCACAAACTTAGTTGATAACGCAGCAGCAGGGTTTGAGAGGATTGACTCCAATTTTGAAAGAAGCTTTGTGGGTAAAAGCTATCAAACAATATCACATACTACAGAGAAAAATTGTTTGTGAAAGGAAGAGTCAGTCTATGCGCAAACTTCATTGTTGCCTTATTTTAAGAAATTGCCATAGCTACTCCAAACTTAAGCAACTACCACCTTGATCAGTTAGCAGCCATCAACATCGAGGCAAGATCTTTCACCAGCAAAAAGATTACAAGTTGCTGAAGGTTCAGATGACAGCATTTTTAGCAATAAAAGTATTTTTAAATTAAGGTATGTACATTGTTTCTTAGACATGATGTTGCACACTCAATAGACTACAATATAGTGTAAATATATCTTTTATATGCATTGGAAACCAAAAAACTCATGAGTTTATTGCAATATTGACTTTATTGTGATGGTCTGGAACTGAACTCAACATCTCTGAGGTATGCCCATATCACAATTTGTTTATATGTTCATCTGTTGAACACTTGGGCACAGTTCATGGCGCTCCCACACCCAATGAAATGTTTCCACCTTTGGGCTACTTTGAATAATTCTGCAATGAACTTTCATGTTCACCTTTTTTGTGTAAATATACATTTTCAATTCTCTTGAATATGTACCTAGCTGTGGAATTGCTGGGTCACATGGTAACTCTACATTAAACTTTTTAAGGAACTGCCATACTGTTTTCCAATGTGGCTGCACCATTTTACATTCCCACCAGCAGTATATGAGAGTTCCCATTTCTCCACATCTTCTCCAATGCTTGTCATTGACTCTTTTTTATTGTAGCCATTCTAGTGGGTGTGAAGTGCATGTCAATGTGGTTTTGATTTGGATTTCCCTAATGATAATGTTGAGTAGCTTTTCATGTGCTTATCATGTGCTTCATTGAAATCCTTCATGCATTTTAAAAATTGGGTTATTTTCCTTTTACTATTGAGTTTCAAGAGTTCTTTATAATTTTGTATATTAGATCTTTTCAGATATATGATATGCAACTGTTTCCCCCCTTTCTGTAGGTTGCCTTTTCATGTTCTTGATAGTGCCCTTTGAAGCACAAAAGCTTTTAATTTTATCAGGTCCAATTTATTTTTTCTTTTGTTACTTGTGTTTTGATGGTGTCATATCTAAGAAACCATTGCCAAGGTATAAATATTTACTGCTACATTTCTTCTAAGAGTTTTATACTTTTAGCCCTACATTTTGGTCTTTGATCCATTTTTTATCTGGTTTTTGTATATGGTGTGAAGGGTCAAACTTCATTCTTTTGCATGGGCTTATCATGTTGTCCCAGCATTATTTGTTGGAAAGACTAGTCTTTCTGCCATTGAATGGTCTTAACACCTGTTTTAGTTTTGTAGGTTGCCAAAGCACATACTGTGAAATGGTTCAGGTTAACAGTGGCAATTTATTTGCTCATTGTTTTGAGGCTGGAAAAATGTACATATCAAGACATCATCAAGGTGATATTTTCTTCCAAAGACTGTGGCATTCTGGGGCTGACTGTTGGTGATCCTTGGTTCCTCTATCACATGGCAGGGAACATCTAGCATCTCCTGGTCTTTTCTTTCTCTTCCGGGTTCCATTTCCACTTCTTGGTTTTTGTGGCACTAGCACTCACTCTTGCTCTGAATTTCATTCTGCATGTAAGGGACTCCAGTAATAGGAGTAGGACCCATCCTGAGTGAGTCTTAACTGAAGTAGCATCATTGAAAGGTCCTACTTACAATGGTCTTACACCCTCAAGAACAGATTAAATTCCCTTATTCCTTGACTTTGCCTGGAGGTCACAAACCTGACAGCTGGTGAATTGGCATCCCTCCTTCTCAAAGGGCATGTGTTTGCTTTATTTTCATAATTATTCAACTAATACATGATACCTTTTTGTAGAAAATTCTGACAATATTAATAAGGCTGAGGTTACCATTCACAATCTCCTTCAGTCCCCAGATCCTCCTGTAGAAGTAAAGGTGATTATTAGTTGGTATGCACCTTCCCAACAAATCCTCATCTCTGCCTTTACGCACACATATACACATAAAAACACATTCTTTTTATCTGAATGCACCATGTTGTAAGCATTTGTTCTACAATTTGGTCTTCATTTAATAATGTTTTGGAGAACTTTTTGTGTACCTTCAGATTTAACAATTTCTTTTTTCACTTGTGCATAGCAGTTAAATTTATGGTGTGGCTATACTGTCATAGTAGTTCATTGTTTAACTGTGTGCTTGTTTTTCTTTTTTGCTGTCATAAACAATGCTGCAGTGAGCATCCTTATACTTGCCTCCTTGCTCACATGGGTCACTGGATTTGTTAGCCCACTCATGGGGTATTGGGAGTATCAAGCGTGCCAGCTGTTTCTGGCTTGCTCAAAGAGCAGAGCTGGAGGATTCAGGAGGCTCGTCTGTCTCGAGTCTTGCTTCTTGAAAGAGATCATTTAGTAAGTGGTGTATATTCTAAAGTAGAAGAGTGAGTGTGCACACCCCACTGCTGAGGACTTGGTTATCTCTGACAAGCAGAACTATAACTAATTCAAGGCCTATTGATGCAGCTTATTTGAATTTGGAGAGCTTCCAGTGTTCTCAATTCCCCACACACGTTTTGATGCCAGAGGTAGAGCTCAGATATCTGCTCTAACCGCTCCCCCACTGCCACCACTCCCAAGGGAATCAATCCATTTAAGAAGAAATGTAGTACCTCCAGTATCACAGTATTCTGGATTGATGAAATGAATTTTCACCTCTGATGTCATAAGCAGGATTCTCCATTTTCTGCCCCCAGAGATGTCTGGAGTTGTAGTCCTGGAGTGGAGTCATCTGCCATTTTGGGGTATGCTTAAGTGCCCATACAAATAAGGTTGTACAGCACATGGCAGCAACTATTTTGCTGCTACTTGGGCAAAGCAGATTCCCTAGAAAGTGTAACCCTGGAAAGAGAAGGGGGAAAAGAGTTGATGAGAGGAGAAACAAAGAAAGGAGCCTCAAAGAGGAGTGGACTTAGGAGGAATCGAGTGCCGCCAGCAGTGATGCCTTCAGCCATCACTCAGTAGTACCTGGGCACAGAAAACAATCCTGAATTGTTACCCTTCACCTGAAACTCCTCCTCTAAGCATTTGCTCCCTTAAGTGGCAGTAGGGGTAAACATGCCCTTTAGTGGACTGGACAAGGTAAGAAGTTGGCACCAGGCTAATTACATTGCTCTTAGTTCAAAGAAGGCTCTGTTATTAAAGATGCTGCTGGTTTGGCTAAGGTCACCGTTTGTGCTCAGAGAGTTTCAAACTGTCTGTTAGGTACATAGTAAGGGTGGAGGGTGAACGATAAAAAATGTTTAGGATATTTACCTGCTGTGTTTAGTTCTTTATTGAGGCTATTTCTTTCTGAAATAATTTAAGGAAAGGAAGGTTTTTTGTTTATTTTTGTTCAGGCCTCCAGGTATTCATTGAACCCTTATGTTTGTGAAAAAGTTGTGTGATCTGACTTATGGAACTAAAAGCAAAGCAGGTTTTCTGTTGAATTTTTGTGTGAATGCAGAACTAAATGATTATACATAATTTTGTTTCTAAACCTAAAGATAAAATTATGTAAACATTTTCTCAGCATGTGAAAGTGATCCTGTCAACCAGTGGATAACAATATCTACCTCTTGAGGTTCTTTTGGAGCCCTGAGGACAGATCTGTAGGCCCATCCTTGTTCCTTCCTATACCACCCTGACCTCCTTCCACCGCCTAAGGCACTCCTTCCCCCAATCAGAGGTCATGCCTATGGATAGTCTCATTCTCTAGATGAAACGAATAGCTAGATGAGTAAAACTTTTGTCTGTCTGTAAATGTTACAAATAGACTTTTGTTTACTGTAAGCTAATTCACGTGGAAAACAAATACTCTTTCAGCTCTTTCTTTGGAGTTAAAGTGTCTTTTTCTGGATGCCTTAATTTGGACATTTTCATGGCCTTAGAATTGTGAACTTGCAGCTTAATAAATTCCCTTTTTAAAAAAGCCTTTCCACTTTATGACTATAATATATTTTAAACATTCAACTTCTATGTGAGAACAAAGGAAGAGATGTTTATTCGGTACAAACTTTATATTTTTGGTAGGACATTATATAATTTGTATGGTCAGTTTATTCAAACATCACAATTACATGACATCTTGAATAGGGAGTGCTGTCTTGTTGGTTGGTACAGGTTAGTGTGATGTCCCAATACAATCTAGAGTATTGGGGCAGAGAATAAAAAAGTATTTGCTAAGTCCCTTTGGAGAACTGGGGAGAAAGGAGGAAATATTAAACTTCCCCATCGAGGGAATTCCCAATGTTCTCACAAGCATTGGTGACAACAAATTTAAGACGCCAAGCCCTCAATCTTGGAGCTTGCCCCTATGAAACTTACTCCTGCAAAGGAGAAGCTAAGCCTACTGATAATTATGCCTAAGTGTCACCCCCAGAGAACCTCCTTTGTTTCTCAGATGTGGCCGCGCTCTCTCAGCCACCTGCACAGGTGAACTCACTACCCTCTGCCCTACATAGGACATAATTTGCAGGGGTATAAATCTCCTTGGCAATGTGGAACAGGGCTCCTGGGGATGAGCCAGGACCTGGCATCATGGGATTCAGAAAGCCTTATTGACCAAAAGGGGGAAGAGATAAATGAGACAAAGTAAAGTCTCACTGGCTGAGAGATTTCAAATTGAGTCAAGACGTTATTCTTATGCATTATATAGATATCCCTTTTTAGTTTTTACAGTACTAGAGTAGCTAAAAGGAAATACCTGAAACTGTCGAACTGTATTCCATAGCCTTGATTCTTGAAGATGATTGTAAAACTATATAGCTTTTACAATGTGAACATGTGATTCTGAAAATTTATGGTTGAGGCTCGATTTATGCAGGGTATGGATCGCTGAGTAAAAAAATAAAGATGAATAAACAAATAATAGGGGGGTAAGGGGTAAAAAAAACTGAGTAGATTGTAATATGAGTGGTCAATGAGAGGGAGGGAAAGGGGTATGGTGTGTATGGGATTTTACTTTTTTCTTTTTGTTTCTTTTTCTGGAGGGATGCAAACGTTCTTAAAATGAGCATGGTGATGAATACGCAACTATGTGATGATATTGTGAGCCATTGATTGTATACTTTGGATGGACTGTATGGTGCATGATATTTCAATAAAAACTTTAAAAAAAAAAAGCCTTTCCATTTCTGGTATTTTGCATCCTGGCAGCTTACAAACTAAAACACCTGCTTTCAGTTCTTCTTTACTATATATATATATATAGTAAAAGGATTGCCAGATCATATGGCACTTCTATACTTAATTTCCTAAAGAACCTCCAAACTGCCTTCCAAAGCAGCCATAGCATTCTTCCTTCCCACCAGCAGTGAATGAGTGTTCCTATTTCTTTACATCAACACTTGTAGTTTTCTCTTTTTATGATAATGGCCATTCTTGTAGGTATGAAATGATATCTCATTGTGGTTTTGATTTGTATTTTCCTGATTGTTAGTGATGTTGAGGATCTTTTCATGTGCTTTTTAGCCATCTGTATTTCCTCTTTGGAAAAAAGGTCAAGTCTTTTAGCATTTTTGAATTGGATTGTTTGTCTTTTAATTGCTGAGTTGTAATATTTCTTTATATATTCTGGATATTAAACCCGTATCGGATATGTGGTTTCCAGGTATATTCTCCCATTTTGAGTAGGCTTCATTTTCACCCTTTGACAAAGTTCTTTGATGCACAAAAGTATTCAGTTTTGAGGAGGACCCTTTATCTATTTTTTTATTTCATTGCTTGTGCCTTGGGTGTCAAGTCTAAGAAACTTCCACCTACTACAACATCTTGAAGGTGCTCCCCTACATTTTCTTCTAGGGGTTTTATGGTCCTGGATCTTATATATGGGTCTTTAAACAATTTTGAGTTAATTTTAGTATAAGGTGTGAATTAGAGGTCCTCTCTCATCCTTTTGGATATAGATATCCAGTTCTCAGCATGAGTTGTTGAGATGTCGTTCTGTCCCAGTTGAGTGGACTTGGCTGCTATCTTAAAAGGCATTTAACCATAAATGTATGGGGGTTTTCTATGAATTCTCAACCAGTTCCATTGATCAATGTGTCTAGCTTTATGCTGGACCATACTGTTTTGACCACTGTAGCTCTGTAATGTGCTTTAGTCATGTAGTGTGAGGCCTCCAACTTAGTTGTACTTTTTCAAGATGTTTTGACTACTTGGGGCCCCTTGCCCGACCATATAAATTTGATGATTGACTTCTCCATTCTTCAAAGTAAGCCACTGGAATTTTGATTGGGATTGCATTGAATCTGAACATTAATTTGGGTATAATTACATCTTAAATATATTTAATCTTCCAATCCATGAACATGGAATGTCCCCCCATTTATTTAGGTTTTCTTTTATTTCTTTAATAATGTTTCGTAGTTTTCTGAATACAGGTCCTTTATGTTCTTTGTTAAATTTATTCCTAGATATTTGATTCTTTTGTTCCTATTGCAAATAGATTTTTTTTTATTACCTCCTTGGATAGCTCCTTACTAGTGTATAGAGACACCGCTGATTTTTGCTCATTGATCCTGTATCCCACCACTTTGCTGAACTCGTTTTTTAGCTCTAGTAGCTTTATTATAAAATTTTCAGGACTTGCTAAATATAGGATCATGCCATCAGCAAATAGTGAAAGTTTTCCTTTTCCTTTTCTTATTCAGATGCCTTTTATTTCTTTTTCTTGCCTATTTGCTCCAGCTAGGACTTCTAGCATAGTGTTGAGTAAGAGTGGACAGTGGACCACCATGTCTTGTTCCCAATCTTAAAGAGCAAGTCCCAGTCTCGTACCTTCGAGCACGATGTTAGCTGTGGAGTTTTCGTATATGCCCTTTATCATATTGAGAAAGTTTCCTTCCATTCTTGTTTTTACAATTGATTTTATTAAGAAAGGATGCTGGATTTTGTCACATGATTTTTTTTTTGCATCAGCGAAGATGATCGTGTGGTTTTACCCCCTTTGCTTTGTTAATCACATTGATAGATTTTCTTGTGTTGAACCATCCTTGCATACCTGGAATAAAACCCACTTGATCATGGTACATGGTCTTTTTTTTTTTTCACAGATTATTATTTATTAATGCAAGAAGTAACACTGAAAACAATTACTGAACATAACTCAATAACATTCATTTATTCATTCAACAAATATCTGTTGAGCACCTGCTAGAGATACAATAATGAGCCATAAAGCCCCTATTCTCAAGGAGTCCAATGAGGGTGATAGACAAATAGGTAATTTCAATAGCCAAGAGATTACTACGTATTATCAACTTTCTATCATGAGAGCTTTAGGGACTATTGTTTCTCCATTATGTAAAAGGTGTATCTTTACTGTGCGGGAGACCTGGGTCTGATTTCTGGCCCATGCTCCACCCCCCCAAAAAAAGAAAAAACAGTATATATTTAAAATAAAGATTACTTGCTCACAGGTAAAACTGACTGAAAGGCAATAGACACATATACTAACATTCTAAATGGCCAACTTAACTCACACGGCTAAATACATAATTAATATACAGCATGAAAATGTACTATATAAACTCTAGATAATGTTAATCTGATAGGAAAGATTTATTGAATAACTGCTATGTGTAAAGCACTGTGCCAGGCACTGTGAAAGAAATAGATGATATAGTCCTGGATTTCAAAGAACTAGTAATCTGTTTTGGGAGATAACTTACCCTACTTGCATAATAATGACTTAAGAATATTATTAATAAATGAAGATAAAAAGAAGACAACTCAGAGGCAAATTACAGAAAATTAATGATCAGAGTTGAGATGTTATTCTAGAGGTTTCTCTACCCCTTCCTCTCCTTTCCATTTGCTGTAGCACTGCCAAGTGACCTTCCCCAAACATAAAACTTATCGTGTCTCTTCCTTTCTTAAAACTTTTCAGTAGCTCCCTATTAGACAGTGGAGTCAAGCACCACAGAATGGCCTGCAGGGGTCTCTCTCACTTTGCCTCTCCCTAAGAATCTAACTTCCTGCTACTTCCCTTCTGCTCATTTTATCCTTCAGAAATAATACTGAACTGTTTACTGTTCCCTGAAAATGGCCCTGCTGTTCTACTTCTCTCTTGCACATACTGTTCCTGATTCCTTAAATTGCCCTCCTCTATTGGTCTGGTGACCTTCTATTCATTTTTAAAACCGGCATCTATCGGGATTGGGAAGCCTTCTCTGAGCTCTGCTTTCACTCCAAATATTCCCCCTCTCTATCTCTGTATGGACCTTTCTGGTGCATGGTCTTTTAATGTGCTGTCTCTGCTCATATTTTCTCAGTCCCTTCCTTGCACACTGATCTGAGCCTTGAAATGTCCTCCCTGTCTCTCAGGTCCTGAAACTGTTGATTTGGACCGTTTCAGCCTGGCTACTTGCTCCTTTCGGGAAAGAGTGCAGTTCCCTCCCTAATCCTCCATTTGGAAGCTCTTTCTTGCTGCCCTTCTGTATTTCACAGTCCCTGGTTGCTTGAGTCCTCCTGTGGGTCCCTGTGGACTTTGGTCTCTGTGTCTGGTTATAGGTGGGGATCTGTCTCAGCTGTGTCCCTGGTGGGGGTGGGAGGGATCCTGGCTGATGCTCTATACACTTCCCAAGCTGCATGGGACCTAGTGAGGGGGAGGGAAGAGGACTGGCTGCTTCAGGACAGAAGTTTCCTACCTGCTGTTTTTCTTTCTTTGATTCAGCATTTGTGGGATCCTTCTCCAGTCTTTATCTTCCTCCAGAGTTCTGAGCAAGTGGGAATTGTCCTCTTTTTTTTTTGCTGAATCTCTGGGGAGAGGTTTGCGGTAGATGTCTTACATCACCATGTTGATGACGTCACCTGCCCCATTTTAAAGTTTGACATTAAGTATATTAACAATATTGTATAACTTTTACAACTATCTATTCCCAGACTATTTTGGATTTCCAATTGTCCCAGCACCATTTGTTGAAGAGACTATTTTTTCCTCATTGAATGGATGTATCACTTTTGTGAAAAATCAACTGACCAAACATGTAGATTTGGACTACACATCTAGATTTCTGGACTCTCATTTCTATTCCAGTGGTCTGTGTGTCTATGCTCATGCCATTATCACACTGTTTTAATTACTGTAGCTTTAGTACTAAATTTCAAAATCAGAAAATTTGAGCCCTCCAGCTTTGTTCTTCTTTTTAAAGGTTGTTTTAGCTATTTGGGGCCCATTGCAATTCCATGTGAATTTGAAGATGAGCTTTTCCCATTCTATTTTTTAAAAAAAGGCTTCTGTAATTTTTACAGGGATTGCATTGAATTTGTAGATAACTTTAGTCAGAATTGAGATTTAACAATCTTAAGTCTTTCAATCTATGAACATGGGGTGTCTTTCTATTTATTTAGGTGGTCTTTAATTTCTTTCAGCAATGTTTTATAATTTTCATTGTGCAAGTCTTTCTCCACTTCAGTTAAATTTACTCCTAGGTATTTTATTCTTTTAGATACCATTTCCAATAACATCTAAATTTTCTTGATTTCCTTGTCAAATTGCTCATTTTTGGTATATAGAGACCCAATGACTTCTGCCTATTGTCTTGTATCCTGCAACTTTACTGTACTGCTTATTAGTTCTAATAGCTTTCTTGTGGACACTTTAGGATTTTTTATATTTAGGATCAAGTCGTCTTTAAATAGGAATCATTTAACTTCTTCTTTTCCAATTTGGATGCTATTATTTCTTTTTCTTGCTTGATTGCTCTGGCTTGAATTTCTGATACAATGTTGAATAACAGTGGTTACAGAGGCCTTCCTTGTCTTGTTCCTGATCTTAGGGGGATAGTGTTCAGTCTTTCATCATTGAGTATGATATTTGCTGTGGGTTTTCATGAATTCCCTTTATCATGTTGAAAAAATACCTTTCTGTTCCTAGTTTTCTGAGTGTTTTTATCATGAAAGGATGTTGGATTTTTTCATGTATATTTTCATTGTCAGTTGAGATGATTATGTGGGGTTTTCCCCTTCATTTTATTTATGATATGTATTACATTGATTTTTTTATGTTGAACCAGCCTTGCATTCCTGGAATAAATCCTGCTTGGTCCTGTTGCATAATCCTTTTAATATACTGTTGGATTCAGTTTGCCAGTATTTTGTTGAGGATTTTTTAAATCTGTATTAATAAGGGCTGTTGGTCTGCAATTTTCTTTTCTTGTGCTGTCCTTATATGGTTTTCATATCAGGATAATGATGCTTCAAAGAATGAGCTAGCAAGTAATCACTACTCAGTTTTTGGAAGAGTTTGAGAAAGATTAGTTTTAAATCTTCTTTCAATATTTGGTAGAATTTAGCAGAAAACCTTCTAGTCCTGGACATTTCTTTGTTGCAAAGTTTTTGACTACCAGTTCGATCACTTTCCTTATTATAGGTCTATTGAGTTTTCTTTTTCTTCGTGGATGAGATTTAGTAGTTTGCATGTTTCTAAAAATTTCTCCATTTCATCTAGGTTTTCTAATTTTTGGCATATAATTGTTCATAATATCCTCTTATAATCTTTTTCATTTCTGTAAGATTGGTAGTAATGTCTCCCCTTTCATCCCAACTTTAATTATTTGTATTCTTTCTTTTTCTTTGTTAGTCTGGCTAAAGGTTCATTGATTTTATGGCTCTTTTCAAAATACCAACTTTTTTGTTGATTTTCTCTATAGTTTTATGTTCTGTATTTCATTTAACTCTGCTCTAAACTTTATTTTCTTCCTTCTACTAATTTTGGGTTTAGTTGCTCTTACTGTTCTAGTTTCTTTAGGGATGAAGTTAGGTTATTATTTTGTGATTTCTTATTTTCTAACTTAGGCATTTAGAGCTATAAATTTCCCTTTCAGTACTGCCCTTTCTGCATCCTATAAGTTTTTGTTTATTGTATTTTTTGTTTTCATTCATCTCAAAATATTTCCTAATTTTCCCTGTGATGACTTCTTTGACCTTTTGGTTGTTTAATAGTATGTTCTTTAAAATTTGAAATTTTCCAAGTTTTCCTTCTGTTTTGATTTCTAGCTTTATTCCAGTATGCTCTGAGAAAATACTTTGTATTATTTCAATATTTTTAAATTTATAGGGCCTGATTTGCAGTCTAATGTGGTCTATTCTGGAAAGTGTTCCAGGGTTACTTGAGAAGATATGTATTTTGCTATTGTTGAGTGGAATGTTCTGTATATGTCCATTTGGTGTAATTGATTTATAGTGTTGTTCAAGTTCTCTGTTTCCATATTGATCTTCTACTTAAATGTTCTATCAATTGTTAAAAGTAGTGTATTGAAGTTTCCAATAATTATTGTTGAACTATCTATTTCTGCCTTTAATTCTATGAATTTTTGCTTCATATATTTTGGGGCTTATGAGGTGCATATATGTTTATAATAATATCTTCTTGCTGTATTGAACCTTTTATCGATATATAATATACTTGTCTCTTGTGATTTTTTTTTTTTACTTAAAGTCTATTTTGAATTAATATACTAAAAATAAGCCCCAGCAAGAGCAGCATTCATTGGCATACCTACTCATAGTGGGCTTTCCAACTGCCTTTAGGCAAATGCAAACTCGGTGGTCTGTGGTATGACACAAAAAGAAAATAAAGGGTAAAAATGAGTAAGAAAATTCCATTGATAAGATTGGAGAAAGGAGTCCTTGAAAATTTTTTTTAATTTTTGGTGCAAGGGGGAATGATGAGGTTGAATTTCTGTGTCTGCCTTTTTAAAGCAAATTCTGTATGTTACCAAAAGCACTTGCTGTATATTTTCTTCTCCATTTGTGTGTTTATAATATTTTAAAAGACTGATAAATGAATTGGGTATTTGTATGTGGGGTTGTTTAAAGTTTTGTGGCTGCTCTCTTTGTGGATGAGAAACATAAATGAAGTTAATGCACTTCCTTTTCCTAGCTCAAAAGTCACTGTGATGTATATTTTTTAAATGAAATTTAGAAATAAAGCTATTGTCCTCTCAACTGTAAAATGAGTTTCCAAATGCTGCTTCTCATCATTAGTCTAGTAACTGTTGAACTGTTTTCTGCAAATTGCATTTTACAAAATTTAAACTTGGAAAACTGTGTTTTAACTTTTATAGTTAAATATTGTATTAAATAAGACTATGCTATAAAAAAGTCTATTTTGTCTGACAATTATATAGCCATCCCAGCTCTCTCCTTTTTTTTAAATGCAATTTTACTGAGATGTAGTCACATACTATACAAATCATCTGAAATGCAATCACTGGCTCACAGTACCATCAAATAGTTGCCATACATCCCATGATAAATTTCAGTACATTTTTTTACTTCAGAAAATAAATAAAAATAAGAAAGAAACCCAAATCTTCCCAGAACCCTTATTCCCCCCTATTATTGATCCATAGTATTGGTGTGGTATATTTGTTACTGTTGATGAAAGAATGTTAAAATATTACTGTAAGCTATAGTCCATAGTTTACAATAGGTACTATTTTTCTCATATACCTCTCCATTATTAAATCCTTGTAATAGTGTCATATATTTTGTTCTTGTTCATGAAAGAACTTTTTATATTTAAACAGTTAATCACAGACATTATCCACCACCAGATTCACTGTTGATGTGTTTTAACCTCCAACTTTTCTTTCTTGTAACATACATGACTCTAAACTTCCCTTTTCCACCACATTCACACACCATTCATTACTATTAATTATTCTCACAATAACGTGGTGCCATCTCCTCTATCCATTTGCCGCATTCTATATCCTGGTAACCATATTCTATATTTTATATATTATAATTTGTTCATATTAGTGAGATTATGCAATATTTGTCCTTTTGTGTCTGACTTATTTCACTTAACATATTCAGCTCTCTTTTCATTTCTCTTTGCATGGAATAGCTTTCTCTACCTTTAACTCTCAGCCTCTTTGTGCCTAAATTGAGTCCCTTATAAACATCATATGAATGGATTATACTTTTTCATACAATCTGCCAGTCTCTGCTTTTTAATAGAGGAATTTAACCTATTGACATTTAAGGGAATAACTAAGGAGAAATAACTTACTTCTGCCATTTAGCTATTTGTTTCTGGTATGTCTTTTATGTTTTTATTTCTCAGTTACTCTATTACTATTTTTTTGGTTGGTGTTTAGTTACGTTTTTGTAATTTCCAATTTTGATTCTCTTCTTTTCTCTATTTATTTAGTTATTTTCTTGGTGGCTATCTGTGCCATGTTGAATCTGTTGTGTACCCCCCAAAAAGCCAATTTCTTTAATACTCATTCAGTATTATTAGGTGGGATCTTTTTCCTTCCATAGAGGTGTGACCCACCCATTCAAGGTGGGGTTGCTTACTGGAGTCCTTTAAGAGGGAACCATTTTGGAAGAAGCTTCAGAACCAACAGAGCTGAGAGAGCCACACAGCCAGAGATCTTTGGAGATGCAGATGGAGAACACCCCTGGGGAAGCCTTTTGAAATGAGAAGCCAGGAGAGAAAGCATTTAGGCGTCGCCATGTGCCTTTCCAGCTGACAGAGCTGTTCTGGGCCCATCGGCTTTTCTTGAATCAAGGTAACTTTCCCTGGATGCCTTAGCTGGGACATTTTCACAGCCTTAGACCTATAAACTTGCAACTTAATAAATTCACTTTGTAAAAAGCCATTCTGTTTCTGGTATATCACATTCCAGCAGCTTTAGCAAACCATAACGCTGTCTTTGTAAGTACAATAAGCGTCTTAAATTAATAACAACCTAGCTAGACTGGCACCAACCTAGTTTCAGTAGTAGACAAGCTCTCAACTCCTTTATATATGTGTTCCTCCCCATTAGCAGTAGCATTGCCCCACATTACTGCTTCATTACATTGTCTGCCCCTTGCATAGATTCATAGCATTACTGTACATATTTGCTGTTAAGTGCAGATATATAGGATTTTGGATTTACCTGTGTAGATGTCTTTAACCATGTTATTTCTTCTTATTGAATTACTGTCTAGCATCTTTTCCTCCCGACTTAAAGGACTCTATGCGGCACTTTTTTTTTTGTAGAGCAGGTCTTCTGGTTATAAACTCTTTTAGCTTTTGTTTATCTGTAAAAGTCTTAATTTCCCCGTTTTTAAAAACAAGTGATTGTATTGAGATATATTCACACACCATAAAATCCATCCAAAATATACCATCAGTGGCTCACAGTATCATCACATTGTTGTGCATTAATCAGAATAATCAATTTTAGAACAATTTCATTATTTCAGAAAAAGAAATAATAAAGAGAAAGCCTGTAACACCCCATATCCCTTATCCCTCTTATTATTGACCCCTAATATTGGCGTGGCATATTTGTTACTGTTGATGAAAGAATGTCTAGATATAGTCCATAGTTTGCAATAGTTACATTTTTCAATATACCCCTCTATTATTAACTCCTTGTAGTAGTGTCATACATTTGTTCTAGTTCATGAAATAATTTTTTTATATTTATACAGTAATCACAATCATTGCCTACCATAAGATTCACTGTGTTATACATTCCCATGTATTAACCTCCAGCTTTCCTTCTGGTGACATACATGCCCCTAAACTTCCCCTTTCCACCACATTTGCCCACAATTCAGCACTGGTAATTATACTCACAATAATGTGCTACCATCACTTACATCCATTTCCAAACATTTAAGTTTGACCTAGTTAAAAATTCTGCACATATTAAACAACCACTCCCCATTCTCTAGCTTCATTCTATATCCTGGTAACCGATACTCTATATCTTATGTCTATGAGTTTACATATTATAATTAGCTCATATGATTGAGATCCGAACAATGTCTGTCCTTTTGTGTCTGACTTATTTCATTTAACATAATGTCCCTAAGGCTCAACCATGCTGTTGTGTGCATAAGGACTTCATTACTTCTTATTGCTGAATATTAATCCATCATTTGTATATACCACATTTTGTTTACTTGTTCATCTGTTGATGGACATTGGATGGTTTCCATCTTTTGTCAATTGTGAATAATGATGCTATGAACATCGGTGTGCAAATGTCTGTCTCCCTGCTTTCAGATCTTCTGGGTATGTGTGTTTATTTGAAGCTGTTATGTACCCCAGAAAGGGCCATGTTCTTTTAATCCATTCCTGTGGGGCAGACCTGTTGTGGGTGGGACCCTATAATTAGATTGTCTCAATTGAAATGTGACCCACCCAATTTAAGGTGGGTCTTAATCCTTTACTGGAGTCCTTTATGAAAGGATAAAAGGCAGAGGTGTTTGGAGAGAGCTCAGAGAGACACCCAGAGAAGCTTAGAGAAAAGCCCTCAAAGGAGCTGAGAGAGCAACTGAAACCAGAAGCTGAAAGCAATGGAACCCAGGAGCAAAGGACCTGCAGATGCTGGCTGTGTGCTTTGCTAGCTAACAGGGGAAACTTGGATGCCAGCAGCCTTTCTTCAGAGAAGATGTCTCCCTCTTGATGCCTTAATTTGGACATTTTCATGGCCTTAAAACTGTAAATTTGTAAACTAATAAATCCCCCACTGTTAAAAGTCAACCCATCATATTACATTCTGGCAGCTTTAATAAACTAACAGCGATCAGCGATTGGGGCACACTCCCTTAGGTTATGGAGGACAGGCTCCTTGTAGCCCATCTGACACTGGCAAGCTGTGCCAGGAGCCCAGAATGCAGTCCTCACTGCTGTGCCACATGGGTGGGGGGTGGTACATGCTACACCAGGTAAAAATCTCTGGTATTTACCACAATTTACAGCCTCTTGCTCTTGCTTTTCTCTGGTTGCTCCACAGTGTTCCTTGAGATTCCAGAGCTCCAAAGTAGTTGATTCAGATGGTTCCTGAGAGTTGAAGAGTTGTTTGGGTGGAGGGATTCTTTCCTGGAACAGCTTTTCTGCCATATCCACACAGTCCTCTGTCACTCCACTTTAAACGGTGTCACTATATTGTCTTCTGGCTTGCAACAAAGTATCTTGTTGTTCTTATCTTTATTTCACTTTTCACAGCATGTCCTTTTGTATGGCTGCTTAAAGATTCTCTCTTTAGCATTAGTTTTCTGAATCTTGATGATGGTGTGCCTTGGTGTGATTTTCTTTAGATCTATTCTTCTTGGGTTTTATTGACCTTCTAAGGTTTGCAAATTTATAGTTTTCATCATATTTTGGAAATTTTGTTTATTCAAAAATTAACAAAAGATGGAACTATCTGATGTTCTGGGGAGGCTGGGCTCTCTAGGTTCTATGACTTATCTGGTCCAGGGACCCATCTGGGGGTTTTAGGTTTCTGGAAAGTTATTCTAGTGCCTGGAACCCTTGTGGAATCTTATATATTGCCTAGGTGTTCTTTAGGATTGGCAGCCTCTTGACTCTATTTGAACTCTCTCTGCCACTGATACTTTATTAGTTACGTTTCTTTCCCCCTTTTGGTCAGGATGGAATTATTGATCCCATGGTGCCAGAGCCACATTCATCCCTGGGAGCATCTCCCACGCTGCCAGGGACACTTTCACCCCTGGATGTCACATCCCATGTAGGGGAGAGAGCAATGATTTCACTTGCAGAGTTGGGCTTAGAGAGAGTGAGGCCACATCTGAGCAACAACAGAGGTCCTCCAGAAGTAACTCTTAGGCATGCCTATAGGTTGGCTAAGCTTTTCTGCTGCCTACATTGTCTGTGTCTTTTTTTTTTTTTTTTTGCATGGGCAGGCATCAGGAATTGAATCCGACTCTCCGGCATGGCAGGTGGGAACTCTGCCACTGAGCCACCATTGCCTGTCCTGTCTTTGTCTTTTTAAAGATAGTTTCTATTGCTGTCTTCAGATTCATTGATCTTTTACAGTGTCTGTCTGATTTTTATCCAATCCAGAGGACTTTTAATTTCAAATATTGTATTTATTATCTTTGGAAGTTCTGGTTGGGTCTTTTTTATATCATCTATTTCTCCATTCTTCATGCTCCTCTTTTCCTCTGCCTTCTTGAATTTATGAAGCACATTACATACTTAGAATTTAAGAACTTTGCTATCCGAATGTGTAGATTTTTTTCTTGCTGCCTTAATTTTAAATTGGTTTATGAAACTTACTATGCAAATACAGGCTTTACAATGATTATATGGATACTTTATTTAAATATGCCTATGGTTAAGCTAACTAAAATATCCATTGTTGGTGGTTCTAAGTATATTGTTTTCTTAAATAAAAAGTATGTAAAAATTTAAAAATAGTAAACAGCAGACACTAAGAAGTGTAACAATAAAGAGATAAACTAAAATAAAAAACGAAAACAAAAATATTACAATAGCTGTTATAGTGTCCTTATCTGCAGGTTCCTTTATTTCTGTCATTTCTAGGTCAGTTTCTATTGATTTATTTTTCTCTTGATTATCTCATGTCATCTAGCCCATTGTAATCTGTGCCAGTAGAGGACACTGGAGGAGAAAAGGGCTCCTTGTCCTGTTTCTGGTGTGTTCTGCGTATTCTTCTTTCTTTGATACTGGGCTGGCATGTGGGACACACAGGGGAGCTCACTCAGCCTGAGAGTTTCAGTGGCTCCCTCTAAGGTAGCTTTTGGTTGTAAATTCAGCAACACTGCCATTGACAACTTTCTTGGGAGCTCCTTCCAGGTGGCTCCCCAGTGAAGCCAGCCAGTGCACCAGCTCGTTTCCCAGTAACTTTCCAGCCCTCTGTAGAGACAGCTTCCCAACTGATTTTGTTGGCACTCTAGAAGGCGGTTCTCAGAGCCTACCCTTGGCCTAGGACAACCAATGAATGTCACTTTCTGATGGGCTGCAGCCACACCCTTTCCTTATGTACTCTGCCTCAGCCTGTGTGTTCTTTAGGGGTCTCTTTTGTTGCCTTTTAGTTCATTCACTGCCCTGAGTCTGTGCCTAATTTAGCCCATTACTAAATGTAATGCCCTTCTCAGTATCCTTCCCAATGCCCTGTGGATTAGGAGGCTTTCCCTCTCTCTAGTACCCTGTCCCATGTTTCTAGCCACCATGGACTCCCTGAACCTTGAACTCTGTGTCCTTCTCCTGGAGGCTGTGGGTCCTGTTTGAGTTCCCCCTGCCTGTGCTGCCACATGCAAACTCCTCCACGCTGGAAGCCAGTGCACCGCAGGGCTGTCTGTGGCCCCTCTCTTGCCAGTCCCTGCCCTGCACTATGGAGACCATCACTTCCCACAGCTCGCCCACTTTGAGTTGTTTAGAACCCCTGCTTCTCTATGATGATGAGTACATGAATAAGCAAGTCAAACAGCATGTCAAGAGCTGACTGACGTTATTAACATTCCCTTTTTTCTTCTTTCATTCACCAGTCGCTGTGTGAACGGAAACAAGCAAGGTGGTGCAGGCCAGGAGTAGTGACGAAGCGTGTTCCGGTTTTTCCAGCACCGTGCCTCGGGGCTGCTGGTGCTCAGCTGGCTAAGGCACCTCTGAAGATCAGTGTCTCTTTGTGCTCAGGTGAAGAGGAACCGGAGTGGGAAGAGGAGCAGCCCATGAACTCGGTGGGGGGAATGCACAGAGCCCCTGACCTGCCTTACTGGCCCCACCCTAGCCCTCCCAGCAGCCTCTGTTGTACGGCAGAGAACAGGCCTGACACGGGCACCCATCTGTGGTCACTCTGGCTTCACCGAGCTAGATGCATGCCCTTGCCTCCCAGGATGCCTCGGGCCCTCGGATGCCACCCATGGCCTCAGCGGGGCAGGGGGCTGGCCAGGGCAGCACTGCCACCCTGCCGTCCACCCCCATACTACTGGAGGGACGCAACTAACCCGCCTGGCAGCAATACTTCTGTGCTGGTGAGGAGGTCCTTGGAACCAGCCTCGCAAGGTGAGTGGGGATGTTTGTTGGGCAGGCATGGAAGTGGGGTGACACAGATGGGCTGGGCCGGCCCCTGTTGTCAGCCTTCAGAACAGATGCTGCTCTCGAGAGCTCAGAGCTGAGAGTCTTGTGGCAGTAGAGGTCTCTGCGTTGCCTTTCCTGCCTAACTCCTGGGCACCTCCTGCTCCCTGACCTGGGATGCTGGATGCCTCAGGCCACCCCCTGGGGCAGTACCCCGGATCTTGGGTTGGCCCATGGAGGGGTGCCCTGAATCTGCCCACATTCAGGGCACAGGCAGGCCCTCTGGAGAGCCCCACATGGCTGCTGGGGAGGGAATGGAGGGAATCCCCTCTCTTTCACGCCTGACTCCAGCCTGAGAGCAGGACCTTAAACAGCAAGTTTTACTTATGGCAGGCCAAATGGGGCGTTTGTTCCATAAGACCCTGCTAGGGAGAAAGCTGGGGTGCTGGGGGAGGATGTGTCCAGCTATGAGCCTTTCACTGTGACACGGTTTTGCACACAGCTGGGCCCACACAGGGTCTCCAGTGAAAGTACACGTCCCCACCTGCCCATAAGCAGAATGAAGTTATAGGGACTTTACAGCTCGTTAGTTCCCATGGTGGGGTGAGCATGCAGCCCCTGAGATTTAGGGGTGCTCAAAGGATGGAAGGGGGTGCAGAGTCCTCCTAAGAGGATTATATGGCAGCCTTCAGCCTCGTTCCTGGGATCTTTCTCCAGGGTGTTCTGAGCTCTCTCCTTTCACGGGGTCGCTTTATCTGAACACTGCTCTGACAGATTCCTCAGCCCACGGAGAACTGCCCCACCATACGCTGTCATCCTTGGCTGTACCCTTATTCCCTGGGGTGTGGATGCTGTGGAGCCCAACACTTGGCCAGGACTAGCCCCACAGGTAAGCCTGACCCTTCACTCGTTCCTCAGAGAGGACTGAGTCTGCTCACGGGAGGTCCGAACACTTAAATGGGAAAAGCAGAGCAGTTGAAGAGGCTGGAGAATGTCTAATGCTGTTTTTCTGTGTAAGGAGGCTCCTCTCTGGCCATTCATTCATTCAGCAAACACTCGGTGAGCATGAGCTATGGGTCAGGCTTTGTTCTGAGTGCTGGTAAAGGAGCCCCTGCTTTTGTGAAGATGACATCTAGTGAGATGAGACTGGGCCTAAGTATACTGTAGCTGGTGCGTAGTGGTCAGGACAAAGGGGATAGAGAGTAGCGGGCCAGAACAGGATAGTTTAAGTGGAAGGCTAGGGTAAGGTGGAATCCGGGCTGATGCTTGAGGGAAGGGAGGGGCCACATGTGTGACTATCCGGGAGCAGGGCTCTGTGGTAGAGGGGCAGTGCCAAGACCCTGAGGCAGGAGCTGCTGGGGTACGTGGTCTAAACTGTCAGTGTGAAATAAACTCTGGTGTCAGAAGATGAGCCCCTGGCCAGTCGTGGGCAGTAAGCAGAGTGTTACATGCAGTTCATGTCAGAACCCAGGCCTGCCCATCCGGTCAAAAGGCAGAGCCTCCGTCAAGCCCTGAGGTGCCTTTCCCAGGAGCTAGGTGGCAGGCCTGAGTTGGGGACAGACACTGAGGTCCTCTAGGGGAAGCTGCCATTCTCCTGGTACTGTCCATTTTCCATTTTAGGACCGGGGTCAAGGAGGACGCCAGCTCTAACCCTAGGCAGGTCTTCCATCCCAGAAGACTGACCTGTGGTTGGCAGAAAGGGACGACTGGGTTCCTTCGGCTTTCTCTTGTTGTCTGACACACACCTTCAGACATTTTATGGCCAGGAAATGGCCACTAGCCGGCCAGTTTGACTGGTTCTCGATCCATGATCTCTCCGACTCCACCTCCTAGTGACTCATTCCAGGTAATGCAAACAGATTCTGCCCCTGCCAGGATGGACGAGCTTGTTGCAGACTAACCTATTGTGGACAACAATTCAGAAAGTATCTGCCTGAGGACTGGAAAGCCACTGAGGTAGCCGCAAGCCTCAGGGAGGCCCAGCGAGGTGGGCCCAGCTTTCTGCACTGGACTTCTCCCTTGGGCACGGGCTCAGGCAGGAGATTGGGAAGCTGGGCAGAGGGTGGCTACCAAGAGGCAGGTCAGCCAGAGAAGCCTCAGGCAACCTTGTAGAGCCAGAGAGGTCAAAACTGGATGTCGGGATTGCTGAAGCAGCAGGACTTGAAGGGCTGAGGTCCCTGAGAGAAAGGAGGTGCAGAGAAGTGAGACCAACACTTGGCACTGTTTTTTCTCTCAAGGCACTGGGTGTTTAATGCCTTGGGCAAAATACTAAGAAGCAGAGCAAAAGGTGGCCAAATAGCAAGGCAGAATTCTCAGCAGTTTCATGGTGCTAGCAAAGAGTACAGGACCCGTCTAGGAGGAAACTCCTAACAAATACCCCATGCTCTTGGTTGGAACCATTGGAGGAGCATATAGAGAGGCAAGCCACTGGCAGACTAGTCTTTTTCAGGGGCTGCGGAGCCCTGGCTGGACTGTGGTGACCTGCTCTCTGCTCCCTGACAATGGAGAGGGGAAACCATTTTGGGAGAGAAATAACAACCAGACCCTTTGCTGTTTTTCCAGGCATAATGCCTGTCATTCAGTCAAAAATCCCTGGGCACACTGAGAGAGAGAACCATCTCTCTGTCTCTGTAAAAATCTCTGTAAACTCCACTTCAGCTGTGCTTGATGGGTTAGCTTCCTCTTCCCTGACCCTCAGGGCCCTTCTCACCCCTTTTGTGGGGTCCCCAGCTCAGATGGTGAGGGGTGCTGCTGGGGAGCCTCTTTGTGTTTAGAAGAGACAGAGGTGGTTTTGGAGTTGGGGAGTTTGGAGAATACTTTCGTTGCACTCCTGTGGGAAATGATACTAGCTCATGAGGAGTCCATTTTCCTGCCCCAGTAGGTGGAGTTTTGTGACTCTAATCAAGTCTTCAGGGCCTCAGGTTCATCAGTAGGAACATAAGCTCTCATTTGTTCTCTTGGGTTCATGCTAAAAGTGTGCTACCTTCTCCAACATGCACCATAGAAAACCCCTTTTTGAATAAGCTTCTTTTCATTTGCTTCTGTCCTAAAAGCAGAATGTAGAGAAGTGGTGTTGGGGAACAGGGGGCTGGGCCAGCCAAGGGGAGGTAGATGCTGCGGTTCAGGACTTGTGTAGCGTGGGGCTCAGATGCAGTGACCCCACCACAGTGAGGGACATGGGCACAAACCACAAGGGAAGAAGCACTGGCCAGATTTGCTGCCCAGTATGACTGTGCAACTGTTTCTAACCTCTGCAATTCAGTTACATGTTGTTCTGAGAAATTTTCCATCCTGGGCTAATAGCTTCTTTATAATGAACAGAAATAAATTCATGAGGGATGGCGAGCTGGGGCTGGTTTACAGGCCAAGGGCAGCTGGCTGATTTGAGTGGGATTGCTAACTTGCTTGGGTCATATGACATGAATTAGCAACGCCACGGCAAAGAAAACGGCCCTTCCCCTCAGCGTAAAGGGTAAAAGACTTTGTCTTCTAAAGTGCTCTGTCTGTGGGGTCTGTGAACGCACCTCCCAGGGAAGGAAGGAGTCCAGGTTCCTGCATGGGGCCTGGGCCACAACAGGGGCCAAGCTCCTGTCCTGCTCAAGCCTGGCTGCCCAGGGGACAACTGGATGCCCACAGTGTCCTCTGCACTTCAGAACAGGGGAGAGTGCTCCTCTCATTGGGCCAGGAGGCCGGCTGACCTTGAGGAGTGGGGAGTGGGAGGGTAGCCTCGGTCCAGCCATGTCCAGCTGGTGGACACCACGTCCTCCTGCATTCCAGGGGCTTGTTTGCATCAACAGCATAAATGTGGGCTCTGCTGTGCCCTTCTGCTTGAGGGGCAGGCCAAAAACAAGTATAAGCGTGCTGAGACTGAGTGAGCAATAGGTACCGTGGAAACCTGGCCTGGGATCATGTTGGTGGGGAGGGACCGGGTGTGGAGGGAAGCCCTTCCTAAAGCGGTGACATTTAAGCCGAAACCAGAACAAGAAGGTCCCAGCCCCTCTGGCAGAGCGGCAGCCGTCAACTAGAATCTCAGGTCACGCTCAGCACTGGATTTTATCTTAAGCACAATGAGAAACTGTTGACAGGTTTCAGACAGGGGAGTACTGATCCGATCACGTATTTAAAAGATAGTTCTGGGTGCTGTGGAGACTTGGATTGGTGGGGGGTGGGGTGGTTTCTGGAGGCAGGGAGGCACCTGGGGCCTTTTAAAGCATCCAAGGGTGAGGTGGGGGCAGAATTAGGGCAGGTTCTGGGCTGGGACTGACTTGCTGTGCCCTGGAAGTGGCTGAGAGGACTGGGGTCAGGGAGGCCCTCAGGTCGGAGCCCTGGAGAGGCGAAGGGCATTTACTAAGGTGGGGGAAGCCCAGGGTGCTGCGATGCCCGGGGGTGCTCCAAGCTGTGAGAAACCGCGGCGCTCCCGGGGCCACAGGGCCAGTGGCTGCTGACTGTCACATCATCTCTGAAAATGTCTTTCTCACCCTCCATACCCAGGTAGCCACCAAATCCCATCCTTTTTCCTTCCTCTGACCTGGGTTCTCTCCCCGCCTTGCCGCCACTTCTGCTCCTGATGGGCGTGTCTCCGCTGCCAAGCCCTTCTGGGCTTCTCATGGTGATCTTTTTAGAGGCTCAGGAGGACCTTTAAAATATGCTTATATGTAGTGTAGTGGTTTGACTTTTTATATAACTTTTTTGTTACCTCATTTTTGGATATTGCAGTATATTCAGTTTTGTGGCTTGCAAAATTTTTTGATTTATAGAATTTTTAAAATGAATCATGGAAAATACAGCATGTACAAGAATATAACGAACCTCCTAGCACCCACCACCAAGCTTCATGGCACTATTTTGAAGCAAATCTCAGGTGTCGTATCATTTCACCTTAAAATATTTTACTATGTAACTCTAAAATATAGACTGCTAAAAGCATAGTACAATGCCATTATCAGATCTAAAATCTTAATTCCATTAATTACAACCAGACCAGCGTTTTAATCTGCCTTGTAAATTTTTTTTTTTTACAGAATCTAAATAAGATCTACTCTTTGCATTTATTGATATATCTCAAGTTTCTTTCTAATCCATCATTTCCTCCTCTCCCCTAAAACTCTTTTCCTGTCATTTATTTATTGAAGAGACGTGTCCTCTGTCCTGTGGTCTCCTAATCTGGCTGTTGCCAACTGTGTCATAGTGATAGGCCTCTGTCTCCTATATTTGCTCTAAATTGGTATCCAGGGACAGAAATTTGATCAGATTCAAGACTGTTTTGGCAAAAATTGAAGTGTTTTTATGTTCTTTGATCAGGAAGCACGCAGTGTGGTGCTCACAGCTGCTGGAGATCAGCGCCCAGACACAGTCACCTCAGGGCCGCACCGCGGTGACGCCCACGAGATTCAACTCCTTCCTGCATAGCTGGGAAGCTCCTACAGGAAGAGACTCACAACTGTGTGTCCCCACCCGGCCATGTGCCTAGGAAAGGCAGGGTAAGTGCTTCATTCTTTGATTTGCCAGTTGGTTCCCTAGCATCCTCCAAAGGTAAGTGCTGATGTTCTTTATATTACTATGAACTCATATATTTAAACATCATTGATATGTTTCATCCATTGCAATTATTCTTCTCATTAGTGACTTCTTGGTGATATTCGGGTCAGTTATCAACGATGGAGGCCAGAAAAAAAGGCATGTCACAGCAGTGAGATGTATCCTGTGCCATCTCAGAGAGTGGTTATATTAGAGCCAACCTTTCTCAGGGCATGAGACAAGGTCAAAAGAAATACCTAATGGCTCCACTTACTAAATAGGTAAGTGAAAAGTATTTGTCCCAGCAACTTAGTAGACGTCTGAAGACATATAAATTGAAGTGTTCCCTTCAGTCCCTAGCCGCGGCCTCTCACTGGCGGACTGTGCACACCGTGGCTCTGTGGCTTCTCCCACGCTGGAGCCAGCTGGGCATCGCCACTTCACTTCCTGCCCCACATCAGTTTTCACACGGAAAACCGTGAATTGCTTTTTCAGCAACCATCCAACACCCAGCTTTGCAAAGACCGGGTGCCATGGAAAGGAACGTTGTGAGATGTGATCTGGGAGCCGTGAACTGCCTCAAGCTGGTGGTTTGTACTGTGTTCAAAGATACCAAGCATCACGGTGGTTCCTCCAAATTAGAATCTCCCACAGCCCCCTGTGAGCCCAGCACAGCGCCCTGGGTGCCGCATGGACACTGCTATGCAGCGGGCGCCACTTTGGCCCTTGTGGCTGTGGGGAGCTCAGTTTGAGTGTCGTGGCACATCTGCTGGTGCTACCCATGTCCCTGCCCAGGCTGCCTGTCCCTGGTGCCGTGCTTACAGGACCCTGGCTCTGGCTTCAGTGAACCCAACCCCCTCACCCTCCTTCTATACAGGTTCCATTTATCAGAGCATGGCTGGCAAGTCCACTTGGGTGGTTTAAAAATAGCTTTCCCCTGACCAAAGGAAATGGCCCAGCTTTCCTGGCTTTCACCATTGGTTGTCAGTGGCCATTCCTGTGGATGCGACTCAGAAATGCCACAGGCTGAGTCCCCTGCCCCTGTCTCCCCATTCTCAGTGCCCACTGCCATGTCCTCACTGCAGGTCCCTGGGGTCCCTGGGCTTTAAAGGCCTGGCTTCCCATCCACTTGGTATGTACATATGCACACCCGTGACCCATGCACCATCTCAATACAGTTATCTTAGTTGAGATACACAGACAAGAATAATTTGAACTAGAATATATTCCTCTACTGGAAAAGTGCTTTGCTTGGCAGAGATGATGAAAAGATGAGGTAAACAAAGTAGCCTAGCCTTCGACAACCACCCCTTCCTTTTCTCTTCAGCTCCACGTAGCACTTACTCCCGTCCCAGTGGCTTAGGCAGGTGGGATGGGGCAGGAGTGCCAGTTCCTGGCCCAGGCCTCAGCCAGCGTGCATTTCTGCCCCTCCCCTTCCCACCCACCCCCACCAGGGAGCTTCCAGCTTCTGCAGGGTTAGGACAGCATGCCCCAGGCAGGTGTGTGCCCACCAGTGGGCCCCAGGTGAGACACGCAGGCACCATCCTGCCCACCTGCAGATGTGCACATGTGGGGGTGGCTTGTTATACAGCTTGTCTCCACCACCTCTACATTTGTTGCCCAAAGCACTGGGGCCCACTATTTTGTCAACTGACCTTTAAACCTAAGGGAAGGCAGGGAAGGTCATTGCCATTTTCTAAATGAAGAGGCTTAAAATGGCTTAGGTGCCCAGATAGGCTCTCCCTACCCCACCCCACCCCTGCCATGCTGTCCCCTGGGGCCCTTCCTCAGGGCAATGAGGCCCAAGCTAGGATGGGGGTCCTGGCAGCTCAAGAGCTCCTCTTATGGTGTGATGGGTAGTGATGGACACCCAAAAGCCACCTGTGACCTTGTCTGCAGAACCTGTGAAGGTTACTTGATGTAGCAAAAAAGGCCTTTGTGGTTGTGATTAAGTAAGGGTCTGGGGGAAGGAGGTGAGCTGGGTAATGGTGGGTTCAAGGGGGAGGCAGAGGCTGGAAGAGGCCCCCCCAGCCGCCTCCCCCTATGGCCTCCAGGGGTACAGTCTGCCCAAGCTGACTGCAAGCCTGAGGGGGGCTGTGTCTTAAGCCACCCAGTCTGCAGTAATTCTCCACACAGGGCAGGAGGCACCCACAGGGGAAGGTCAAAGGAGCTGGGGGTCTGGTATGTGCCTCAGGCCACTGCCTTCCCTGGCAGGTTCTTGGGACCCAGCCACTTGGAGTCAGGCTGGCCGCCGGGCTGGAACAGGCAACTTGTGCTACAACTCCAGCAGGCTCCCTCGGCCTTGCCCAGAGCTCGTGGGGGGTGTGCAGCCTGCCCCCTGCACTGCTCATCCCGCCCCCCGGCCTCTTCCTAAGTTGCTGCTGTGCACACACCCTGTGGCCAAGGTGCCAGGAGGCAGGAGTCTGGGGAGGGGCTGGATGGCTGAAGGACCCTGGAAAAGACCCGGGCGCCCGGCTGTGGTTCTGAAGGGGGGGTGTGTGCAGAGAAAAGCTGGTGACCTGGGTCAGGGCCATTGCCTGATACTAGATGTGTAAAAACAGTGCACATGGGGTCACCAGGTGCCGCTTTCACAGCAAGACCTGTGTCCTTGCTGGCGGACGGTCCCTGCAGCAACCCCCCTGCATGGGAGGCACACAGGTGGCGCCAGGGCTCCCTGTGCTCAAGGTGAGACCAGGTGCCCACGTGCCTGCCCAGGAAAGGTCACTTGGCTGCTTAAAACCCAGGCGGGTAAAACAGCCCCAAGCAGGAGCCAGGGCCACCTGTTTTTCCACACGCCTCCTTTGGTGTTATTTCTTCCTCTCAGGGCAGCAGAGGAAGGCATTTGATACCAGAGTGCCTGGAGTGCAGCTTCCTGGCGAGCCACTGTCACTGTCAGGGAAACAGAGCCAGGTGTGTCTGCGGGAGGAAGCCCTGGGTGGGGGTGTGGGGTCAGCAGGAGCTGCAGCGGTGCTGGGCCGGCCTGGCCTCCTGCCCGGGGCTGGCTCATGGTGAGAGAGCGAGGCACCACGGGCCCCTGTGCCAAAGGTTCAACTGCAGCCTCTGGACATGGAGGTGCTCGGGTTCCAGCACAGCCTGGAAGGGACCGACATACCTAAGCCAGGCTTCAGCGGTGGGTGGGGGTGGCGGGAGGTTGTCTCCACCACCTCTGCATTTGTTGCCCAAAGCATTGGGCCCACAGGAGCCATCTCTCCCCCCGCAGGATGCGGGGCACGAGGCTGATGGGGGTGCTGCTTGCCCTGGCTGGCCTGCTGCAGGTGGCCCTGTGCCTGCGGATAGCAGCTTTCAACATTCAGACTTTTGGGGAGACCAAGATGTCCAATGCCACCCTTTCCAACTACATTGTGCAGGTCAGACGCAGATGGCTGGTGCCTAGGGGTGGGGGTGGCGAGCCAGCTGGGCAGGTAGCTGGAGCCACGGACAGGCCAGCCCCATGAGAGGCCACAGGCTGCTGGGCCAGATGGTCATTGGCATCTGGTCTCAGCGACCACTGTCCCATCCCAAGGCCATGTTGTCCCAGGGCTGGACTCCCCCAGGGGCAGCGGCTCTGGCCCTGGCTCACGCGCCCTCACCCAACCTGCAGATCCTGCGCCGCTACGACATCGCCCTGGTCCAGGAGGTCCGCGACAGCCACTTGACGGCCGTGGGGAAACTGCTGGATAAACTCAATCAGCAGGCGACAAAGCAGTGGGTCACTGGGAAAGGGGGACAGCCACTCTGGGGGCACAGCTTTTGGGGGGCCCCCCAACCAGGATATTTTATCTCTGAAATCTAGGGACACACTGGACACCTATCAGTTTGTGGTGAGTAAGCCGCTGGGCCGCAACAGCTACAAGGAGCGCTACCTCTTCCTGTACAGGTGAGGCCTCAGTGGCCATGGGTGGAGGGGGTGGGGGCCCCAGGTGCTGAATCTTCACGGCCTGGTGCACAGAGACTCTGGGGATGCCATGGGCTGGGTAGAGCCTGCCAGGACTTAGTCTCCACCCCCACCCTCCCCCCTACTCCCACAGGGAGGGCAGCTCCCTCTACCTCGAGAAGCTGTGGGGGCTCAGGACCCTGGGGCAGCCTGGGGAAGGGTCTCCCTACTCACTTTCCTCCCCTGCTGCCCGCAGACCTGACCAGGTGACCGTGCTGGACAGCTACTACTTTGATGACGGCTGCGAGCCGTGCGGGAACGACACGTTCAGCCGAGAACCGGCCATCGTCAGATTTTCCTCCCCGTTCACGTGTCAGTGCTCCGTCCTGCTCCTGTGCGGCATGGCCCCACCCGTCCCTGCCCTGTGTACCCTTTTGGGTGCTGGCACCGTAGTTACCCGGGAAACGACCCTCTGAGCCCCTTCCCGTATTAGTGTCGGAGAGCAGCCCCCAGTCCCTGGCCCCGGGGATCTCAACACGTGTCCTCAGTGCCCTGTCTCCCTACAGCGGTCAGGGACTTTGCCATCGTGCCCCTGCACTCAGCCCCACTGGACGCGGTGGCCGAGATTGATGCCCTCTATGACGTCTACCTGGATGTGCTGGAGAAGTGGGACGTGGAGGTAAGGCCCCCAATCCCGGGCAGAGGGAGGTAGGGGTGAGGCCCCTCCAGGCTGACAGGGCTGCTGTCTCCGGCAGGGCATCATGTTCATGGGCGACTTCAATGCTGGCTGCAGCTATGTGACCCCCTCCCAGTGGGCGTCCATCCGCCTGCGGACTGACCCGGCCTTCTACTGGCTGATCCCTGACTCCGCGGATACCACGGTCTCAGCCACGCACTGTGCCTACGACAGGTGAGCAGGCCCAGGTGCAGCCGGGTGGACGGCCCCTTGGTTCACAGTTCCAACCCCAAGAGCCACTTGACAGCCTGCGTTCTGCCCGGACACGCGCCCTCCTGAGCTCGAGCTGATGTAGTCAACAAAACGGAATAAAATGTCTCAGTTTGTATAAAAGCACGTTTAGGGATACAAGGTGAGGCAGAGTCCTGTCCTGTCACGGTGGTTCTGACAGTGGTGAGCTCAGGCTGAGGCCGACCCAAGTCTGAGCTGGAAGAAGGCTGCAGCCCCCCAGCCACGACGGACTGATGGACAGACGCTGTCTCCTTGTGGGGGGGGTGTCACGTCTGGTGTGAGAGAGGGTGAAGGGCCTGCTGACCCCACCAGTGTCTCAGCTAATGGTGCACGAAGGTGCTGGGGAGCCTTTCATAGGAGGGGAAAAACGAGCTCGGGGAGAGAACCAATCTGTGGGATGCGGGGTTTGCGTTTTGGAACCAGGACAGTGAGCTCACCCCGCAGGCCCTGACACGTTGCAGGATCGTGGTATCGGGCACTCTGCTCCAGCGCTCCGTCGTTCCTGACTCGGCTGCTCCTTTTGATTTCCAAGCTGCGTATGGACTGAGCAACCAGCTGGTACGTCCCCTCCCTGTACCCGATCAAACTCCACCTGGGGCTTCCATTCCCGAGTCCTGAGATGGGAGAATCCTCCTCTTCCCAACCGCAGTGGGCGCAGCACAGGCCAGGGGTGGCGGCTGTGGGGTGCGCTGGGCCATCTGCCCCTGACCACGCTGCTGCCCACCCCACAGGCCCGTGCCATCAGCGACCACTACCCGGTGGAGGTACTGCTGCGGAGAGTCTGACACGAGCAGCTCCACGGGCCTGGGCCCCTCGCTGCTCCCAGACAAGCCAGTGACCCCAGCATGGTACAGCCTGCCCTCCTTCCCCCACTCCCCCATTTCCTCACGCTGTTCTATCACTGGAGCATCCTCCCTTCCCAGAATTGGAACAAAGCTTTTAATATGTAGACTAAGAAACGTCTTTTAATTTGGGTAAATAAAGCCGGAGAAGGTGGTGCTTACAACTGTGGCATGGGGTCCTGCCGTCAGCGCCTGTCCAGGGCCCGGGTGAGGAGCTCGGTCAGGCGGCCCACCATGGGCCTGGGGTCATCGGTGAGCCCCGCGGTGATCATGGCATTCTCGTATATCTGAAAAGGGGGCTCGTTAGGAGGGAGGGGCCTGAGCCAGCTCTAACTCAGAGAGCAGCCAGGAGAGCTTTTCCTTTCTAAGGTGGGGTTCCACCTAAGGAACGGCCTTGCTCTGAGGCCCTCCTGAGGGCAGCGGGGCTCCTCTCACCTGGTCCACCAGCAGCTGGGCCAGCTCGGGCTCACTGTCCCTCAGCTCATTGAGCTTCTTGATCAGCATGTGCCTGGAACCCAGAAAGTCCCCATAAGGAGTGAGTGCAGGCTATGGCCTCCCCACCCCCAACAAGGGCTGCTATTATCTTTCCTAGATGCGGGCATGATAACAGCTTTAAAAACTGTATTGAACTGCTCAGGGTAGAAAAGTTAGAAAAACAGAGGCAGATGATCATTTACCTATAACATGATTATAACATGATTATATGCCTGGGAAACCCAAGAGAAATCAGCCAAGCACCAAAATTAATCTTCCCCAAAACACCACGAACGGACAAAGCATGTAATATATGAAAAATGAACAAAAAGAAGAGCCCAGAAACAGTGGCAGGGGAGGATGTACCAGGTTTTGTTCTGGAAAATGAAAAGGCAGAACTCAGAGCAACAGGACAGAGAATGCAGAGGCAGCCCCAGGTGAGGCTGCAGCACACAGCGAGGACAGCACTGCTAAAAAGAAACGGAAGAACGTTTCATAATCTCAGAAAGGGAAAGCCCTTCCAAGCAAAATACAGACCTAGAAGCAAAGAATGATAAATTCAACTACCTCCAAAATCACAATTTTTCTCTCAAAACAACCAAATGTTACAGGAAATGTACATCAAAATTGTCAGTTGATTAAACTGAGCCATTTGATAAAACTGAGGGCAGGGGAAATGTAAATCGATACAATGGCCGAGAGAACTAAGCCGACAGGCTCAGACCCAGCAGTTGTTCTCTGCACAGCACTGTTTCCAGCACTAAAAGACACTTGGACATCCCGACAGCGGCAGAGCGAGCTCCGGGGTTAAACCACGTGGAAAAGACAAGGCACACTTGTCCACAAGGAGGAGTCTGAGTGTGTCTCCAGAGCAGACACTGGGGAGATACAGAAGACGACTCGCCCTGGTGAGAAGGATGGGGGTGGAATTTTCACTATAAACTGGTTCTTTTGACGCGTGAACCATGTGACCACAGCACCAACTTTAAGAGCAAATACATTAGAAATAAAGTCCTTCGGTAAAGGAACTGAGCACATGCACACCTTACACAACCAGTTTCGTGCCAGAGCTATTCAAACAAGTCCGTGTCCACTTGGCGCCGTCTCCCCGGGCTGCCTGGGGGCGCCAGCATCAGACAAACCGCTGTGGTGCTTTGGGAACTGCCTAACATTCTGCCTTTCGAGCCATAAACCACTTCACATCTTCCACCCCGTAATTCCATTTGGGCTCAGGAAAGGGAAAGGCTGTCCCCGGGGACAGTTTCTGCAGTCGTTAGAAGGACGCTATATGATGACCTGACAACGGAAGAACCAGACGTGTACTACGTGAGTAACAAAAATAACACGTAAAAAAAAGAGTCCAATAGAAAACAGAGCAGGCTGCAGTGATGGGGTTGGGGCTAAGGCTACGAATTTTTTCTTTTTGCTGGTTTCTGAAATTTTTTAACTTCTGTCATTTTGTATTGCTTTCCAAATTTCCAAAAACAGCCCCCCAAAAACTGTCTTCCTATACAACAGCAACAATTTGAAAGTGAAATTTTAATATATCCAACAAATAAGGCACACCAAAGAATAACTAAAAAAATCTACATGAACTATACAGAAAAATTGCCAAAATATATTAAATAAGACCTAAATAAAGAGTGAGATAATGTGTTCATGGATGCCAATTCTCCCAGAGTTGATTAAGGCAGTACGGCACAGGGACAGACAGACGCAGGATGGACAGACTCGGGCCTCCCCTCATGCTAGACACATCAGTAAGACACGGGCCGAACCAACCCCAAAGGCCAGGACCAGAAGCTTCCAGAGGTAACCCAGGGGAGTTTCTTAAACGCGGTCTAAAAAGCAACTAACACATTTATAAATTTAGTCATATTAAAATTAAGAACCTCTCATCAAAAGACACTGTGGTAAAGGTATGTGCAACTGACAAAGCACCTCAGAGAACCACAGGTCAGTAAAGAACAAGTGTCTCGAAGAGAAGCAAAGAGCAAATCCACAGGTGGCAACGCAAGGCCAGTGGGGGGCCCTGTGCTCTCCAGAGCGTGGGGCCATCTAGGTGGGTGACCACAGCCAGCTCAGGGATGCCCCCGGCTGGAAACGACCTAAGGACAGGTAGAGGCACGCCTCAGCTGAGCGTGCACAACCCCCGTGTTCCATGAGCAAGCACACACAGGGGGAGTCCACACATGTGGGCAAAACCATAAAGCAAAGCAGGGGCAGGGGTGTCACTGACATCAGCAGTGTGGTACCTGGGGAAGAGCAGAGGGACGTGTAGAGCACCTGGGAGCAAATCTTCAATTGTTTTAACTTTACAATTAACACAGCCTGTGTTTGCTTAATCCCTACTCATACAAAAGTTTCATATGGTTTGACTTCCCTCATGTTATGTTTCACAACGAAGGAAAAAACACGTACTCACAAGTTTTAAGAACTCCCTGGCTGGCAGAAATGAGCTCACCCGTCCCTGGCCTGGGCGGGCACCGTGCAGCAGCCTCACCTGGGGTTGATCTCCAGTGTGGGCTGCAGGACCTGGGCGCGTTCCTCCTGAGTCCTGGCCAGCTGCTGCATGCGCAGGAAGTGCCGCGCCGCCCCCATCTCCAGCACTGTGATCATGGCGGGGTGCGTGTCCAGGCGGAGAGTCACCTGTGAGCATGGCCAAGGCTGAGGGTCTTAACCAGGAGAGATGCCTCCCACAGACCACAAACCAGCAGAGTGTGGGCTTTCCTCAAGGGGCTCCTTTCCCCTTCCTGATTAGAAGAGCCCCTAAAGCCCAAGCTGCCACAGCAGCAGCCCGATGGGGACAGTGGGTCCTAATTTGCCAGCGATGGTCTAAGCTCTCGCACTTGGTATAGTTTTCGCTTTTCTCATCCACAGGGCTCATGCCCAGGTCTGCCCTGAGACATCCCAGGACTTGTTCCAGCTTTCCTGCCCCTCTCTGCAGACCAGGCCCTTCCTCCAGGGCTTCCCCTGGCCTCTTCGCACATGCCCTTTCCCACACAGCACTCACGACCCCCGCTCCTCAGGGCATGCCTGCCTTCCCTCTGCTGCTGCAGGCATCGGAACCCTGATTCAGCACAGGCTGGGGATGGGCTCCCCACCCACCCCTTTCTAGCAGCCTGTGACTCTGGATCCAGTCCAGGCCTACCCCTTCCTGGCTGTGGGACCCTGACAAAGTCCTCTGGACCTCGTTTCCTTGTTCAGAGAACAGTAAAGTCATTTTACCAGCTTGTAGGTAACTGTGTGAGGCTATAAAGGCATTTATATAACACATATAGCAAAGCACGGTGAATAAGGAAAGCCCACCTGCCCATCCCCGCTCTGACGCTCGCTGGAGACCCCGCCCGGGCCAACTCCCGCCACACTTGCTGCCCGCTTCCGGCCACTCCTGCACACCCCTGCACCAGTGATGTGCACACGGCTCTCCGGGGTCGGCTGTTTGTCCTCTAGCTCCGCAGGGACACAGGTGGGCTCTCAGCTCTCTGAGCCCACCCAAACCCCCCACTAAAAGCCCAAGTTAGACTGTGGTTTGCTAAGAGTGAGGGTGGAACCTTCCTTCTAATCCCCATGTCTCGTGAACGGGGGTCTGGCTGGGAATCCTCTCCTTGGCTCCTTCAGGCCCACCCTTAACTTCCTCTACCAGGTGGGAGAGATGGGGGCGCGAGATTACTGTGTGAGTGTGCACCAGCAGCGTGGCTGGCCTCCACTTCACACTTGCACACCCGCTGTGAGGGGCCACGTGCGTGTGCCAATCCTGGGTCGAGAGTGACTCCCCCCCAGGGCCTTACCTTCACGCTGGTGATACGTGGCCCCAGCGCGTTTCTCATCCAGGCCATCAGGTCCTCTGTCTCCTTGTCGGACAGGCGCTCACCAGCTAGAGGAGAACAAGGTGCAGGCTCAGGGCCTGCTCCCCCAAATCCATGGGCTCCCCCCACCCTGACCACCCCTGAGCTGGAGGCCACGCAGGCCCTCTGCCCCCTGGATTGGAGACAAAAGCTACTGGAAATGCTTTCATCTCAAATTAAGCAGATAAGGGCGGCTGCTGTGGCTCAGCAGGCAGAGCTCCGACCTGCCGTGCTGGAGGTCTGGAGTTCGATCCCTGGTGCCTCCTGCCCAAATGCAAATTAAAAAAAAAAAAAAAAAAATTAAGCAGATAAAACTGGAACCTCAGGAAGGACACTTTAGGTTGTCTGAGGCTCACACGAGGTCTTCAGAGCTCTGAGGCAGCAGCCCTCGGGGCGCAGCTGGAAAGGACACTGGAGACCCCTGGGGCCTAAGCAGGGCCGGCCTCTGTCATATCTGACGATGCTCCCACAGCTTCCTCCTCAGGGGCTGATGAACCCCAAATACAACGGAGAAAGGAAAGACCCAGAGAAATCCACTCTGCAGGACCCGGGGCCCTGCAGCAAGAGCTGCCCATGCTTGGGGTGGAGGCTGACCTGGGGACTCGCCCTCAAACTTCTCCTCCTTGTAGTGATGGATGACAATGTCCGTTTCCACAGAAACCAGCTTCTTCTTGTCAAACTCCCGGAGGTGGAGCAAGGTCAGCTCATCAAACTGCTCGTAGCAGAAGAGAACCTGCAAAGGTCCAAGAGTGTCACGTCCAGGCAGTGGTGGGAGATGCACGAGGCGACAGCCACCCAGGACAGCACCAGGGATGGGGAGCTGGGGCCGCTTCCCCACAGCTCCGCAGAGGCCCTGCCTATGTCTCAGCAGCAGGAGGAGCCCCGACTCCAGACACCGAGGTCACAGACGGCCTGGACCCCAGGCTGGGGGCTCTGAGGGCCACCAAGGCATGCTGCCAGGATTGAGCCCCCTTCTGCACTTGACCCGGGCTAAGGAGCCTGAGTCCGAGACCCCCCTTCAAGGCACCCATGTTCTGCCCTTCAAACTGGCCCCCCGGAGCCCAGCAGCCCCCCACCTCCATGTTTTTCTGCTTCATGGCCTCATAGTAGGGTGAGTGCTCCGCCAGGTGCCGGTTGGGGGCACAGAGGTAGTAGATGTTGCGGGTGCCAGGCAGCATGCGCCCGGCGTAGTCCCCAAGGCTGGTCAGCTGGCCTGCGGGAAGTGCTGAGGACTCGTACCGCAGTAACTTCGCAATCTCTTCCTGAGGACAAAGTGCACATCACTGCTCGTTCTAGAGCATGTTCTCAAAAGCCTTCCCTTCGCAACCACAAGGGCAGAGAATTCCTGCAGCCCATGGCTGAAGGCAGGCAACGTTCCAGATGGTTTCATCCTTGGGGCTGGGGAAGGAGCCGCTGTTTGGTGTGGAGGCAGTGCCAGCAGCAAACAGGGACTGGGGTAGGGGCTGGGCAGCCAGGGAGGGTGGGCCCTGGGTCTCCTCAGCTCTCCCGTCCCACTCTGCTCAGGCAGGCTGTGGGGGATTCTTCAGGAGAATCAGACAGGCCCCACTCTGCCCACCAGGTCCCATGCAAAGTATAGGCGCCCTAGGAAGCCCCTTTTACTCCAGGTGACCCAGAGGCTTCCTAGGGAGGGGCTTTCTGGGCACCAGCTCCAGGAGGGGCCCAGCGTCCTCCTTCCTAGTCAGGGACCTGCCTTGCCTAGGCACACAGACTCCCAACCGAGGCCCACATTTCCCGCCTTGTTCCCAGCCAGGTGCGGCCATGTGACTAGTTCTGGCCAACGGGCTGGGAGTGAAGGTGGGGTGCAGCTTGGAGAGCCCTGGCAGGGAAGGTCTGCCTGTCCCTCCCTTGCAGAGCAACGAGCCAGGAGCCCAGCCCCGGTGACCACGGAGCAACCACAACGGCCTGCCCAGCCACCTGGGCTTCAGGGAGACCAAGGTGCTGGGATTTAGGTTCCCTGACAATCACAGCCAGAGGAGCAGGGGCAGCCCAGGAGCGCAAGGGAAGGGCCGTGCTCAGGGGAGGGCCGCTGGGGGCCCCAGAGGAGAAGTTCAGGTGAAGGAGTTCAGTGAGGGCCTGAGGTGCACTGCGGGCAAACGAGGGGACAAGGGGTGGACAGCAGCCTGGCACACCGGCACCTCTGCCCACACTCTGTGCAGGTGATCGTGGGCCCTCACTAGCAAACAGAAAGGTGGCGAACAAGCTAAGACTTACAGAGCACTTTCACAAAGTCCGTGGCACACACGAACACTCCAAAGATGCCGCCAACTCAGAATAAAATAACTAACGAGCGGGAAGCCTGACAGGCCCGTGCGAGGAGCTGCTGGTGTCTGCAGGAGGCGGGCGAGGGTCCGGGGACCCAAGGAAGTGCCCAGAGGTAGCCTTGCTTGCCTTGGGCCCTTACCCTCCTCGGGACCCCAGATGGCTCAGTCCCTCCACTTCTGTGCTGCTGTCCAACGATTACATGGGAGTGAATGTGCCTAGGTGTGGGTTTCCTCCTAGGACCAGCCGGTGGTGATGGGCACACAGTCCTGGGACTATTGGAAAAAACACTGAGCTGTTGGGCACTTTAAAGTGGCAAACTTTACCTTATGTGAATTTTACTTTAAAAAAACAACTGTAAAGATGTTTACAGAATGAAGGTACTTTCTTGGGCAATCAGCAGTGCAACTGAACTTCTGGCCCTGACAGCATAAGATTAAAGGATTTCTACCCAAGACAGCATGGTTGCCCCCTTGTGAAACACACTGGTGCCTCCTGGTGCCCTCGCTGGCTCCCTAAAATCCCTGTGGGAGGAGACGGAGCAGCCACCTTCCATCCGGCTCCAGGGGCTAGAGGGAGGTGAGCTGTGTCCACTCAGTCAAGAGCAGAGCTCCAGCGGCCCAGGGGTACTTGCTGGCCCTGGAGGCAGGCTTTAGGCCCCCCTACTCCCCTGCAGCCCCGGGTCACAGCCACATGCTGTGCACTACTGCAGACCCCACCCTACCTTCCCCTCCTGCTCCGCGGTGGTGACGATGCCCTCCCGCATGAACAAGCCATAATCTTCAAAAAACTTTGCGTACTTCTCAGCATCTCTTTTACTCTGGTCGACAAAGAACTTTATAAGCCTCTGCTGCAGGACGTCTCGGAGTCTCCTATGAAATAGCAATTCACTGACTGCAAACAAGCAGCTTTTACAAAATACAAGTGACCTTGAAGAAGGACATGACAAAACGCCCAGCCTCACTAATGAGACTAAGCAAAAACAGCAACAGCAGCTAAACAAACAGGTTTTTAAAGTCTGTTTCTGTCCCCAGCGCTGGGAAGCACAGGCTCGCACCCTGCCTCTGTGGAGCACAGCCGGCCCACAGGTGCCACGAGCCCCGACTCGGCCTCTGCCTGGAAGCGTGCGCCGGGCTGGGGTGTGCACCTCAAAACCAGGCGCGAGGCACAAAGCTTTATGCGCCAGGATGTCCACCGCAGCACGCAGCAGAGCAGAAAGTGATGTACGGCTCGCTGTCCTGCAAGAGGACAGGAGAAGCTAATGGACGGGCACAGCTCGGCCCCCAGGCCACCGCCGGCCATGCTGGGTGCTGGGAGGCAGTGCTGTGGTTGGCAGCAAAGCCAGAAAAAAACAATTTGTAAAAACCACACATGCTACATGCACACTTGAATTTTCCAAAATAAGGATGAGCACTGTGTACTAATTTGCACTATAGTTTGTGATCTATAATAAATACACAATTTGCACACTACAGTTTTTCAAAATTGGGGGTTTTCTGGGTCAGGATGTTTAGTGCAGCATTACATAATAGCATAAAATCATGATCAAACAGTGGGGTTATGGGCGTTTTCATGTTCTTCCTAATATTTTGTTTTGTTTTTTTTCAAGTTAAAGTAGCATGTATTTCCTCAACAACCCAGGGCAGGGGCACAGGAATATTTAAGCTTTTCCTCTTCCACTGCCTGTCCTGAATGACCCCATCCTGCAGCCCCAGACTGGCCAAGGTGGACGTCAGAGCCCAAAGAGGTGTCCACACAGGGCCCCGGGGAGCCTGGCACGGAAGCTGTAAGGGGATGAGAAGAGTGTCATGCTGGGGGGGAAGGAGGGGGCTGGTGTGAAACATTAGGGCCAAATGGGGCGAGGGCGCCATGCACAGGGCATCCTGGCACTGGGAGTCAGAACACAGGCAGGTGCAGGGCACCGGCAGGGGATGGGGGCGGGGCAGTGGCAGTGGGAGACTTGTCCCACAAGTACAAGCTAAAGACTGAGAGGCAGATTTTCCACAAAGGCAGTTACTGGTATGGGAAGAGGGGAAAACCTGACTGTCCCAGTGGTACTGGGTAAGTACTGGAGCCATTGGTGAGAGCGCTCTCCAGTTGATGAGGAATTACTGTGGGCGTTAGCTGTGCACATCACACAACCCAGAGCTGGACGGCAACATGTGGGCCTCTGCTCCAGGTGCTGAGAATACCTGCGGGCAGGGACGCCTACAAGCAGTGGGCACCCCCACCGTGCAGATCTCGGCTTCTAAATCCCATTCTCCATTAACAAGAACTAGGGATCCCTGGAAGACCAAATAAGTCTGGGCTAGGAAAGGATGTAGGCAAAACACAGATGAGCTGGGGACATCCATGCCAGAATCAAGGACACGCTTTCAGCAGGATGGGGATGTGTCAACAGGACACACAGTCAGCCTGGATGGGTCCCCACAGCCTGGCTCAGGGACAGTCTGCGCATCAACATAAATAATGATAAGAACAGATGAAAATCCACTGAATAAAACAGGAAATCAGTTCAGCCACCAGACCACCGACATATAAAACATTATAAATAAATACACTGGAAGTTTGATAAAGAACACGTCACAGCATCTACTCTTTACGGAAGGAAAGCAGCGACCTCCCAGCACCATCTTCACCAGGTGGTCGAGAAACAGCCCCCTTAACGGACAGACCTGGCAGGACGCGGCCACCCAATGCACTTCGCGCCAGGCCGCCCAATGCAGGAGCCTCAGGGGGCAGCAGCCACTGTGGCTGGGGCTACTGTGGCCGTGGCCACAACCAGGGGGAGTGCCCAGGAGATGCCGGGCCCCCCGCTTCACCAGTGAGCTCAAGAGCATGGCCAGCCTTGCCCAGCTCCCAGGTGTGGTGCCCAGGGTGGCATGTGCCAGCGCAGACCGTCCTGTCGCAGGCCAGCACATCCTCGGCCCGATGACAGCACCTGCAACAAGCACTCACTGTGGGGGGGCCACGCTGCCCGGGCCAAATGCACCAGGGCACCTTTTGCTCGCGGGTCACACAGTACGTCCATGATGGGGGGGGGACCATAGCAACTTCTATTCTATGCTGAAGTGTTCAATCCTTCTGACCAAGTAACCCCACTCCTAGCAATCCAGCATAAAGCAATAATCAGAGTTGTGAGAAGATAAATATGCTCATTGAAATGTTAAAATAG
>PVIY010014927.1:0-24315 GCA_004026745.1 Myrmecophaga tridactyla
GAGATTCTTGTGTATTAAAAAGCTGTATCAAAAGCAATTTCCATGATGATTGAATTTTTTTTCTTCATGCCCAAGACTGTAGGACATGTTTTGAGTTTTAACATTAATATTGTCGTTCTGCATCATTAATTTTATATCTTGATATTAAATGTTGATTTTTTTTACTTGAAATTGATTCTGTCAAGTAAGACATAGGTAAATGAGATGGCACCAGCTTGCTGTGTGCAACAGCTTTATGATTTCACTCTCACCTCCGAGCTGCCTGTGGTCTCATGTATTGTCTTGCATTTCCCAAAACGCCACCTGAGGAGATGGAGAGAAACGGCAATGCTCACTGTCCCTGCCGTGGCCTGACCCGGGCAGGCCCATGGGGAAGAGCCCGCGTGCTGTGCCTGCTCGACACCGAGCAGCCCTGTCTGCGTCACCGCCCCTTGTCTGAGCAGAGCACAGCCTACGCAGCCACGTGTGCCAGCGCCTCAAGGTCAGGCCTTTCCTTATTATGCCGTGTGACCCTCGGCCGGAAGGTCCTCGAGCATCAGGTCCACAAGTGGCGACTGGAACCCTGGTCCGTACCAGTCCCTGTGCTGGGCCCTAGTGACACAGTGTGAACCGACACTGCCCCCACCCCCTTCAAAGGTTCCCCTTTCTGCTGGGAGAGCCGGACCAGTAAAGAGGAGCTTTAATTGTGGACAGCAGCCGGTACACTGGGAACTGAGACCCGGGCAGTGAGACGTTATGGAGAACAGATTGCATAGCGAGCTGGGAGACGGGCCACCATGTGCACATTTCAGAGTCAATTTCTCGTGTTTTCTCCACTGAGAAAAGCCCCCTCCTTGGAGGTGGGAGTGAGTGGGGGGGGCTATAGAGGGGGTGGGGGGCTTAATGGAACAGAGCTGGGCCGTGAGTCCCCTCCCCACCTCCAGCAGGACAGGGGCTGCCACCCCCTCCGCCCAGGCCCAGCCTGGTGAGAGCAGCTTTGCCAGGACAGCTGTGGAGGTGGACAGTGTCCTCTGCAGTGAGGCCGGCACAGCGGCCAGGTGCCAACTCCCATGGAGAAGGCCCGCAGCCTGTGAGGCAGAGCAGAGGGCTGACGCCCTGTGGGTGGAGAGAATGGCCTCTCTAGGGACAGATTTAAGGGACAGTTAGAAACGCAACATGCCTAGCGCTCAACTTAAGATCCATCTCCTCCTGGAATCTCCTAAACTGCTCCTGGCCTCTCCCTTATGCTCCCTAAACTTACACAGCATGAAACAAAAAAGAAAAAAATACATCAGCATTTAATTGTCACACTTCATTGAGTCTGTAGTCCATCAACTGTAAGTTACAATAGTTTATGTACTAAAAAGCACACTGTCAATGATAATTCAGACACCCTATCAAAAGTAAGATCCTTCCCTATCTCTGGTGGTAAAGTACTAGAAATATTAATCTTACTATCAATGAGCTATGTTGTTACTTTGGTTTTGAGTGTTTGATCGACTTTTACTCCTAGCTTGACTGTGAGGTTTTTGAGAACATGAACCATGATTTATATTTTTTTATATAGAAGGTGGTAAATCCATGGTAGCGATTAGGGAATATCATGTGTCTCAATATTTTATAAGGATCCGTCACCATTTTAATACAAAAATCTAAACTTTGGGAAGAAACTGGAAAAGAAAAAAATACCATGATTCATTGCATTTTAAGAAAAACTCAAGTTAGGTAGTTGCATGTTTTACGCATTTAAACAGTTTAATATGGTTTGTTACCAAAAAGTAAATAAATTTTTAAAACTGAAGACCTTTAATCCTTTCCCATTTTTCTCTACTCAGAGACAACCATTTTCAAACTTTTTAAGGTATCTAGTTTTTAGAATTAAGTTTCTGCATGTCCACGTAATTAGATTATATCCCTATGCTTTGATTTTTAAAATTTTCTTTTCCCTGCATAGCCTGTAATTTCCTCAAGCAGCCTTATTTGTCTGATCATGCTGCTAGAGGGTCTCCTTGCTGACGGTGAAGCCTGCCCACCTGGCCCCTCCCTCCAGGTAGGGTGGGCTCTGTCCAGGTGGGCTGTCCAGATGGGCTGTCCAGGTGGGCTGTCCGAGGGGCTCTCAGGGCCATGTGCGGGAGAGGAGGGTCTGGCCCAGCACTGGGAGCCCAGAGGGGAGCTGGGCATCACGCGGTGTTCAGAATCCCCCCAGGTGGTCAGCACCTGTGCCCCCCCTCAGGTGGGCCCCAGCCGGCTGTTAGTCTTTGCAGGAAGAGACCTGGTCTTCCACCTGCGCCCACGAAGGGCAGCTCCAGCGCACGGGCCAGGGAGGGGAGCAGACTTCTTCCAATAACGGGCTCGGGCTCCACCCTGCCTGCCCGCCCTTCAGAGGGGCCTGGCGCCACATGCCCCTGAGCCTTTGAAGGGTCTTTGAATAAACTGGATTTCTGCTTGGCTTTTCCCAAAATTGGGAATATGAGAAAGAGATCAGTGTGCAAAGTGTTCTCTCAACGTGGTCTCCTCTCTCCATCCCTTTGTCCTTGGGGATTTATGTCTTAAAAGCAAAATCAACTCAGCTATTACAGCAGCATTCTCTGCTCAAACTTCCCACTTTATCAAATGCTGATTTACTGAATTGGTAAAATATTCTGTCCAGAGGAATTAACTTGGTATAAACAGCATTTTAAGCCGTGTAGAATTCAAACTTTTGATGAGTTATTTTGGTACAAAGCCATTTTCAGCCTCTTAAAATAATTGCTTGCCTTTTCTGAAATACCTTACTTTCCACTTTCAGTGCCTTTTAATCAGAATTAAAGAACAAAGACATAAATATTTAGCACCGTAGAGTTTTTTTTTTTTTCTTTTGCCAGTAGGTCACTGTTTGAAAACAGGTCAAGGTGTCTAAGGAAACAGGAAAAGAAAATGGCAAGCAAAAAGTAAAGATGTTATTAGTTTGCGTCTTCCCTGACATGCTAGATGTAGGTTTCCCTGGCCCTTTCAATCTGCCAAAAATAAAAACTCCTCTCTATAAGGAACACACAGTTTCTCTGTACACCAGCAAAATCAAGGCAAAGGTCACTCATAATGTGAATTTACTGGATAAATTTCTGATGCCAAATAATGATAATTAATTACTACCTCTAATGCCACAGGATGATTTATTATCCAGACATAACTAAGTAATATTTGCACTTTCCAATGATGACACCAACCTGACAGAGAGATCAGAGAGAGCTTTGGATATTTAGCCTTGGGCAGTTGATTAAAGGAATCCTTTTACCTCAATAATTCAAATGACTACTGCAGCCCTTAATTGCCTTTATATTTTTCAGTTATTAACTATTTTCATCACACTACCAGTTACCCACTCACGGGAAATGATACATCTCTGGCGCAAGGATGGATCTTGGGTATGTTTTACAGGAAAACTTAATGTCCCTCTCACCCTCCCTCTTTTCTCTTTCCTCTTTCCCTTCCCTCTTTCCTTCCTTTTCCCCTCCCTGCCTTCCTCTCTTCCTTCTGTGCTTGGACAATGAGAAAGATAAGAAAACAGAAAGGGAGAAAAAAAGAACACAAAGGGGAAACTGCACTTTAGTTATGGTTAATCACCCTTGTGAATTATAAACCAGGCATCTTCTTCAATTTTACATCCATTATTCGAATTTCCTACTCACAAATTGTTTCACGCCATCGACTTGACCTTTTTCCAAGGCTATAACTTTACTTATATTTTCCCAAAAGTTGTCTTTTATAATTTCTCAGAAACTCAGTTTTATCTTAATTTTACAGTGATTGCGCTCTTGTTCCCTAGAGAAACAAGTTAAGGGGAAAACCAGATGACTAAGCTGATGAAAACTCACACAAAGCAGATGAATTGTCACCACTCCAGAGGACGTGGTAAGTGTGGGATGAGCAATCCACAGAGGCAGGGGAAACTAGAAGCTGTGATGTTTGCAATGTCCAAACATCTGGGATTTGTAAATCTCCTCATACTGGGACGGTAAATGCAGAACAACCATCTGGATGTTTGGCTAACATTTTTATTTTTGAGATGGATTTTTGAGCCTCCTATATAGAAACTCTGAGTCTTCTTCCTTGCTCTTCTGGGTTTTAATAGGAGCAAGGCATGATACAATTACACAGTATTTTTAAATTGCAGTAATGGACCTCCTTCTATTCCATAATTGCTCATAGCTTCTGATTATAGAACTCTCTGTTGGATTTCAACTTTTGTATTTTTTGACCCCAGATTCAAATTTTCTTTTAAAATTTCCATGCAGTAGATGCTGGCCCAGTTCTTGGAAGCCTATTTGGTGATTTACCATCTGGATGGGCAGGGGGTTCTGCCAGGGGCTTCCTCGATGCATTTCCCATTCCTCTCTACCTCTTCAGTTCCAAGATTTATTATGTATTTATAAACCTGCTCCAAAATGTCCCTCGGTCCACAGTGTCCCTGCGCCCCTGGGCGAGGACCTTCCGAGCACTGTCCCAAGCTGGGAGGCTGGGCGGCTGGATGCCCTTGCCCGGAGGAGCCACGGTGCGGGGCTCTGGGGGCCCCTCCATCCCCGAGCGCGGGCCGGGCCTCAGCACGGAGCGCTTCTGGGCAGGCCTGGGGGATGGCCTTGTCCCTGCGCCCTCCCCACGGGAACTTGGGTGTGTTTCCTGGTGACTGTTTGCACCCTCAGTGGTCCGTCTGTGACTCTGGACCAGGCTCATGCTGGTGAGCCTGGCTGCAGGGCTCATACCCCCTCCCCCAAATGCTGGAAGGCTCAGGCCTCCAGGGCTGCAGGGCTCAGGGCTCAGGCCCCAGGCAGGAGGGATGGGCTGCACGGAGGCTCCATGTTAAGAAAATAATAGGACACACTAGACCACACTGTGCAGGGAATTAACATCTGCTAAATAATGGATTTAGCTCATAACAGACAAAACTACCTGTGCTGCTCTGAAACTGTTGTGTACCCCCAGAAAAGCCATGTTCTTTAATCCTAATTCAATACTGGTGGGTCAGATCTTTTTGATAGTTTCCATGGAGATGTGACCCACCCAACTGTGGGTGGTACCTTTTTTTTGTTTTTTTTCAGGTGCATGGTCCAGGAATCGAACTTGGTCTCCCGCATGGAAGGTGAGCATTCTATCACTGAACCACCTGTGTACCTGGTACCTTTTGATTAGTTGGTTTCTATGGAGATGTCTTTCTACCCGTTCAAGGTAGGATTGCTTATTGGAGCCCATTAAGAGGGAACTATTTTGGAAAAAGTTTCAGAGCTAACAGAGCCCACACAGTCAGAGACCTTTAGAGATGCAGAAGGAAAATGCCCCTGGAGAAGCCTTATGCAATAAGAAATATAGAGACAAAGCTAGCAGATGTCACCAGGTGCCTTCCCAGCTGACAGAGGTGTTCTGGATGGCATCAGCCTTTCTTGAGTGAAGGTAACCTCTTGCTGGTGCCTTAATTTGGAAGTTTTCACAGCCTTACAACAGTAAACTTGTAATGTAATACATTCCCTTTTTAAAAGCCATTCTGTTTTTGGTTGTGCTGGTTTGAAAGGATGTTTGTTCCCTAGAAAAGCCATGTTTTAATCAAAATCTCATTTTGTAAAGGCAGAATAATCCCTATTCAATACTGTATGTTTGAATCTGTAATTAGATCATCTCCCTGGAGATGTGATTTGATCAAGAGTGGTTGTTAAGCTGGATTAGGTGACAACATGTCTCCACCCATTTGGGCGGGTCTTGATTAGTTTCTGAAGTCCTATAAAAGAGGAAATATTTTGGAGAATGAGAGCAATTCAGAGAGAACAGAGCAGAATGACATAGCCACAAGAAGCAGAGTCCACCAGCCAGTGACCCTTGGAGATGAAGAAGTAAAATGTCTCCTGGGGAGCTTCATGAAACAGGAAGCCAGAAGAAGCTAGCAGATGACACCGTGTTCACAATGTGCCCTTCCAGATGAGAGAGGAACCCTGACCGTGTTCACCATGTGCCTTTCCAGATGAGAGAGAAACTATGACTGTGTTCACCATGTGCCTTCTCACTTGAGAAATCCTGAGCTTTATTGGCCTTCTTGAACCAAGGTATCTTTCCCTGGATGTCTTAGATTGGACATTTCTATAGACTTGCTTTAATTGGGACATTTTCTCGGCCTTAGAACTATAAACTAGCAACTTATTAAATTCCCCTTTTTAAAAGCCATTCCATTTCTGGTATATTGCATTCCGGCAGCTAGCAAACTAGAGCACTGGTATATTGCATTCCAGCAGCTTTAGCAAACTAAAACACTACCTAAAAATATTTTCATATTTTTGAATCACTGCTTTGGAGGATGCAACACTTGTAATCTCGTATCCTGCAATGACTGTTCATGATTAGAATAAAATCTATTTGGCTCGTTGGGTCAAGACACAGAATAGTCTTGGGCCTCCATGGACCTTTGTGGGCACTGATTTTGGGGCAAGTTGCTGATGGGGTGACAAAACCTGTGAGTGGAAATGAAGGGGGAGCTCGGTGCCGGGGAGGGTCAGCATTAGTGAAGTGACCTGCACTGTGGCTCATGTGTGCTCATCCCTATAGAACCCTGAAGTGAGAGCCTCTCCCTGCCTCCCACAGGAGGGGTCATGCACAGACACACTGGAGCCCCAGGCAGCCTCATATTCTCCTGGAAAAACCATTTCTTCCCCATAGGGAGGCAGGCGGGCCCCAGGGCAGGAAGGCGGGCCTCCCTACCCACAGATCAGAGATGATGAGAGGAAAGGAAGGTGTGCCTCTACCTGCACAGGTGAGTGGGCAGCCCACAGCGCGTACATGCCAGGAGGTAAGCTGAGAGCCCAGGCCCTCTCTTCCCCAATCCTGAAGCTCCACTCTGAGGGTGTCCCCTCCAAAGTGCAGGTGAGAACAGAACCACACAGCCCTGTGGCTGCCAGCTGAGACATCCCAGGCACCTGCCCTCAGCCATGTCTTGCATTGACCCTCAACCATGGCTGCCACTGCTGGCCCAGCCCCCATGGTTTCCATAGACCTGGCCATATCTCCCACTGCGGGAATCAGTACATTTCCTGAACCCCATTTAAATAGAGAGATGCCTGTGTCTGCCCTTTGGATGCTGTTTAAAAATAAATAAAATAGTGACTGCTGCAATTTCCACACATGATTCAAACACTGATTGTCAACTGGTGCTGTCACTTTTATGGTTTTTCGAAATTATATTTTCCCAGGTATAAAGAATTAATTGGCCAGAGTATACAGTATCTTCTGAATGTGAAAATCTGCTTGGTTTACTTATAGATAAGTTGAAATATTTTCTCCTGCAACGCTAAACTTTACTCTCAATTCCCAAGTAAGACTGCATCTCTAAACAAAATGTCAGAAGTCAACATTCTGTCTTCTGAAGTGGAATCTTAATTTTAGCATCAAATATTTTCTAAAATAAGCGCTCGTGACGTTTCCTGGGGGCTTTCATAATTTTTTCTTTGGCAGCCCAAATACTTTGGAGTTATTTCCACTCACTCAGGGAGGATGTACGTCCCTGGAAGGATGGCCTGTGTGGTCTCCCCAGGGCTGCGTGCCCCACCGCTGACATTACTGCCCCCCACTGCGGATGCCTGATAAAACAGGAAGGATGGAACAGAAGCCACTGCATATCACTTATTCTTAAGACATCCTCTAAAACGTATTAACTTATATATTCACCTTCCCAGAATTTCTACTTTGTCTCTCCCTAACCAACATAAATGTATGGGTTTTGCCAAAAAAAGTTATTTTTGTGTGTGTTACATGCCACCAATCACCAAAGAATTCAAGCTAATATTTTTTTGTGAATTAAGCAGTATGAAGCCTCCTTGCACCTTTCTGAGGCTTCATCACACATTTCAGTTACTTCCCTAAAAACTGTTTCTCCCCCAGAGAGTATTTTTAATTCCTTCCCCACACTGAATATGCCAGCAAAGTTATGTCACTAGAGACAAAGAGAACATTGCACCAAAATTAATATGAACCAACCCTGTACTTTGAGAAAAAAAATGTGCTTTGTATTCCAACACACCTTCCACTTGACAGAAACAAGCACCTTGTTACAATTTAAATCTACATTAATTATGAATAATGGATTACTTCCAAGAATGTAATACAAAAATAGATACTGGACTTCCATCAAAGTTAAAGTGAATTTATAATAGCTTTTTTGGGGGGGTGCATGGTCTGGGAATCGAACCTGGGTCTCCCACATGGAAGGCAGGCATTCTAACCTCAGAACTACCTATAATAGCTCTGATATGGAACTTTTAAAAAAGAAATTGTTAATTTGCCTGTATTCCTGGGGGCAAATGATTTATTAGATAAAGCAATGTAACATGTAATGAAATGATCATCGCTATGAAATAGCATCCATTGGGTCTGATAACTGCAAGTGTAAGGCGAAATCTCTACTTTATGAGTAGTCTCAATATGGGATTGTGATTTAAGCTGTCATACCAAGGAACATCCCAAACTTCTAATTAAAGGAGGCCCTGAGAATGATAAACACCGATTTTACAATTGTGGTTACCTAAAGGGGAAAAAGGGGGTGATATAATTAGGAACAGTCACTCCTGACTGTTGGCAGCTGTTCATACTGTTTTATTTCTAAATTCTGTGATGTTTGTTATATTATTTTTCATGCCTGCAATAGGATGTTATATGGGGATTGTTTCTGAATAAAGAAAAAAAAAGGGAGGCAAGTACTCCACTTTCCAAAGTGAGCTGCTGACATCCATGTATAAGTCTCGAAGGTGTAAAAAGATGGAAGATGAAGAGTTGTGAACATCAGACGTCACAGAGAGCATAATTTTGGAGAGGGTTTTCTGTGTGCTCTAATGTTCCCTCCTATAACATTTCAGTATCTCATTAGAAATAAGTTGGTATAATTGGGAGGAAGACTCTGATAAGTTAAGATGGCTATAGTAAGACCTAGAGCAGCCACAAATAAAATAAGTAAAAAATACAACGAAAAAGTAATTTAAGGAACTCAAATTTTGTCCCGGAAAATATTTAATTAATGCAAAAGATAACAGTAAAGGAGGAGAAGAGGAACAAAAATGATAATATACATACAGAAAAGAAAAGTGGCATATATAAACTGAACTATATTAATGATGATATGAAATGTAAATAGAATAAAAAGTAGAAGCAAAGGCAGAAATTCTTAGGTTGTATTAAAAAGAAAAAAAAATCCAAAAGATTCCACTGCATGCTAACTACAGGAAGGACAATTTTTTTTTTTTTTTGTATGCTATATGGCAGGGTCACATTTCATTCGTTTTCTATGTGAGTATCCTGTTATTGCAGCACCATTTGTTGAACTGTTGGTTGGTTGGTTTCTTTGTCTCAGAAGTGCATGGGCCAGGAATCGAACCCAGGTCTCCCGCATGGCAGATGAGAATTCTACCACTGAACTAACCTTGCACAAGAGGAAGCACAATTTTTGTTTCAAAGATAAAATTATGTTGAAAATAAAAGATGGACAATATACCATGCAAATGGCATTCATAAGACTTCTGGCGTGGCTACACTAATATCAGAAAAATAAGACTTCTTTTTAAAAATTAGAGATCTTGTGGGTTTACAGAATAATCATGCATAAAATACAGGATTTCCATACACTACTCTATTATTAACACCTTGCATTGGTGGTGCACATTCATTTGTTCCAATTGATGACAGTACATTTTTACAATTGTAGTATTAACTACAGTTCATGGTTTAACTTAGGGCATACTGTTTGTGCTGCACAGTAGCATGAATTTTTTAAAAAATATTTATTTAGTACCACACATACAACCTAATATATCCCTTTTAAACCATTCAGATATATATATTTCAGCACTGATAATTATGTTTAGACCGTTGAACTACCATCACCACCACTGATTACAAAACATTTCTATAATTCCAAATAGGAACTCTGTACATTTTAAGCCTCAAGTCCCCATTCCCTATCCCTACCCTGTCCCCTGATAACCTATACTCTAGATTCTGACCCTATGAGCATGCTTATTCTAATTAATTCATATCACTGCAATCATACAATATTTGTCCATTTGTCTCTGGCTTATTTTACTCAATATGATGTCTTCAAAAGTTCATCCATGTTGTCATGAGTATCAGAATTTCATCCCTTTTCAAGGCCAAATTATATTCCATTGTATGTATATGCCACATTTTGTTTCTCCATCAGTTGAAGGACACTTGGGTTGCTTCCATCTTTGGACAATTGTGGATAATGCCACTATGAACATCAGTATGCAAATATCTGTTTGAATCCCTGCTTTCAATTCTTTGGATTGTTTACCTAGGAGTGGGATTACAAGTCATGTGATAATTCTACACTTATCATTCTGAGGAACAACCAAACAATTTTCCACAGTGGCTGCACCAGTATACATTCCCACCAACAATGAAGGAATGCTCCTCTCCGATACGTGTAATTTTCATCCTCTCCACCTCCTCTCCAACACTTATAATTTCCCATTTTCTAATGGGTGTGATAGGATATCTCACTGAGGTTCTTGTTTGCATTTCCATAATGGCTAATGATGTTGATGATAAAAAGAAGACTTTCCGTGTAAGGATGACATGCAAATTCGTGAAGCATTCCATATTTAAAAAAAAAAAAGAAGACTTTAAGACAAAAATTGTTACTAGAGATAAAGAGAGACATTTTATAATGATAACAGTGTAATCCATTAGGAAGATATAACTGTTGTAAACATATATCTTGTAAACATATATCTACCTAATAAGAGAGACTCAAAGTACCTGAAGAAACAACAAATTTAATTTAGTGGAGAAATATACAACTTAACCATAATTTAAATTTTAACTTCAATGCCCGACTTTCAATAATGGATAAAATAGCTGGCCAGAAGATCAACAAAGAAATAGAAGACATAAACAAACACAAACTAGCTAGATCTAACAAACATCTATAGAGTATTCCACCAAACAACAGGAGAATACAGATTCTTTCCATTCTCACATGAAACATTCTCCAGGAGAGATGATGTGCTAAGGACATAAAACAAGCCTCAATAAATTTAAAAGATTGAAATCAAGTAAAGTATACTTCTGATCACCATGGAATTAAATTGAAAATCAATAACAGAAAGAAACTTGGGAAATTTAAAAACATGTGGAAATTAAAAATATACTCCTTAGTAACCAGAGGGACAAAGAAAAAAATCAGAGTATAATTGATATTCATACTCATAAATGAATATCAATGAATTAAAAGTACAATATAGCAAAATATATGGGGAGCAGCTAAAGCAGTTCATAAAGGGAAATTCATAGCCTAAATGTGTAGATCATAAGAGAAGAAAGGTCACAAATCAATAATCTAAACTGCCAGTTAAGACACTGGAAAAAGAAGAGCAAATGAAACCTAAAGGAAAAAGAAGGAAAGGAACAATAAAGACTACAGTAGAAACTAATGAAACAGATTATAAAACATAGGGAAAAAGAATTAAAGATTGATTCTATGAGATCAAGACTATTAAAAAAGTCTTGTTAGACTAAGAAAGAAAAAAGAGAGAACACAAATTATTTAAAACGTAAATAAAAGAGAGGGCATCATCACCTCACCTTGGAGAAATAAAAAGGATTATAAAGACATACAAAGAATAACTGTATACCAAGAAATTAGCTAACTTTGGAAAAACGGACATATACCTAGAAAAAGACACAACTACTGAAATTGACTCAAGACCTATAACAGGTAAAACTTTGATTTAATAATTAAAAAAAAATTCTACAAACCTAGGCCCAGAAGCCTTGACAAAGACGTAGGTTATTTCTATGAGACATTTAAAGATGGACTTTTACTCATCATTTATAAATTTGTTCATAAAAGAGAAGAACACATTCATACTCATTTTATGAAGCCACAGATACCCTGATACCAAAAGCAAACAAATGTATCACAAAATAATTACAGAGTCTTCAGGGAAGATGGTGGAGTAGGGTATGTCGAGTTCACCTGTGCTCCAAAGAACAGCTAGAGAAGGGACAGAAAAAGACCAGGGGAGTGATTACAGGGTATAAGTGACCTGGGCGGATCTTCTGTACCACAAAGGCAGGCCCTGGTTTAAAAAGCAGAAGAACTGAGATGCAGAAAAGCAGAGACCGTCCAGCTAGTGTAAACAGCATAGAGTGTCCATTTTCAGACAGAGGCCCAGAGCCCTCAAGGGTGCATGGACAGGAGATGGGGACAAGGAAGTAAGCCAAGCTGTCTTCCCAACCTTCATAAAATACATAAATATGAGAACCAAAAAAGTCCAATGAACTCCAAACAGAATAAATCCAAATAGGCCTTCCCCAAGACACATACTAATCAGTCTGTCAGATGTTGAAGAAAAGCAGGAAATCCTATAAGCAGCAAGAGAAAAACAATGTAGTACATACAAGGGAACCACATAAGATTGAGTTCAGACTACTCAACTGGCACCATGGAGGTGAGGAGGCAGTGGTATAATATATTTAAGATTGTGAAAGAGAGAGACTTCCAGCCAAAAATTCTGTGCCCAGCCAAATGATCCTTCAAAACTGAGGGAGAGATTAAAATTTTCACAGACAAACAAAGGCTGAGAGAATATGTCAACAAGAGAACAGCTGTACAAGAAATACTAAAGGGAGTTCTGATGGCTGAAAAAAGAAAAAAAGACATGAGAGGGAGGTCTGAAGCAGGGCACAGAATTAAAGAAAACCTATAAGGGTAATCTTAAGGAAAAAAGAGAATGGAGGAAAAGAACATATAAATCTGGCAAATAAAATCCAAAGGATAAGATGGTACATTTAAGAAATGCCTTTACAGCAATAACTTTGAATGTTAATGGACTAAACTTACCAATTAAAAAATACAGATTGGCGAATGGATTAAGAAATACAATCCAGCTGCGTACAAGAGACTCATCTTAGACACAAGGATACAAAGAGATTGAAAGTGAAAGGATGGATAAAGATGTTCCACGCAAGGTGTAACCAAAAGAAAGCAGCAGTAGCTATAAAAATATCAGGCAAAATAGACTTTAAATGTAAAGACATCAAAAGAGACAAAGAAGAACACAATATATTAGTAAAAAGGACAGTTAACCAAGAAGAAATAACAATCATAAATGCATATGCTCACAATCAAGGAGTTCCAAAGTACACGAGACAGACACTGGCAAAACTGAAGGGAATGATACATGTTCCAATAATAATAGCAGGAGACTTCAATACACCACTCTCCTCTATTGACAAAACAACCAGAGAGAGGATCAACAAGGAAATAGAGAACTTAAACAGTTTAATAAATGAATTAGACCTAACACATATATAGGTTGTTACACCCCAAAACACCAGGATATACATTCTTCTCTAGTGTTTATGTAACATTCTCCACGATAGATCATATGCTGGGGCACAAAACAGGTGCTTATACATTTAAAACATTGAAATTATTCAAAGTACTTTCTTTGAACACAATAGAGCGAAGCTGGAAGTCAATAATCACCAAAGAACAAGAATTCTCTTAAACAACGAGTGGGTCAAAGAAGAAATTGCTAGAGAAATCAGTAGCGATCTGGAGATGAATGAAAACAAGAATACAACATATCAGAACTTATGGGATGCAGCAAAGACTGGGCGGAGAGGAAATTTATTGCCCTAAATGCCTATATTAAAAAAGAAGAAAGAGCAATTTTTAACTTCTGTGTGAGACTAAAGGGAGATATGTTTATTTGGTACAAAATTTATATTTTGGGTAGTGCGTTTCCTAATTTAACTTGTATGATCAGTTTAGTTGAACACCATAAGTTCATGGAACCTTGAATAGGGCATGAGATTTTGTTGGTTTGTCCAGGTCAGTGTGATTCCCTGATAAATCCTAGAGTGATGTGAACAGTTAATAATGAAGTGTTTATCAAGTCCCCTTGAGGGAATGGGGAGAAAAGGGTAAATATTAATCTTCACCATTCGGAGAATTTCTGTTATTCTCACAAGCAGTGGGGACAACAAAACCAATAGGCCAAGCCCTCGATCTTGGGGTTTGCCCCTATGAAACTTACTCCTGGAAAGGATAGGCTAAGCCTACTTAAAATTAGGCCTAAAAGTCATTCCTAGAGAACCTCTTTTTTTGATCAAGTGTGGCCTCTCTCTCTCTAAGCCAACACAGCAAGTAAATTCACTGCCCTCCCCCCACCCCACTCCTCCGCGCCCTACGTGGGACATAACTCCCAGGGGTATAAATCTCCAAGAGAGAAATGTCAGTGCCTGAGAGATTTCAAAAAGAGTTGAGAGGTTATCTTGGAAGTTATTCTTATGCATTATACAGATATCCCTTTTTACTATTTATGGTGTACTGGAGTGCCTATAGGGAAGTACGTGAAACTGTAGAGCTGTGTTACCAGCAGACTTCTTTTTTGAAGATGACTGTATAATGATATGCTTTTACAATGTGACTGTGCAATTGTGAAAACCTTGTGTCTGATTGTCCTTTTAACTAACGTTGGAACAGATAAGTAAATAATATGGATAAAAAATAAATAATAGGGGGGAAAGAGGTTAGAATAAATTGGTTAGATGGAAATACTGGTGGCCAATGAGAGGGAGTGTTAAGGGGTATGAAATATATGAATTTTTTTCTTTTTTCTTTTTTATTTCTTTCTCCCGAGTGATGAAAATGTTTAAAAAAATGATCATGGTGATAAATACACAACTATGTGATGATACTGTAAGCCACTGATTGTATAACATGTATGGGATGTTTGTATGTTAAAATGTATATTAAGTTTTATCAATAAAAATATTTTTAAGTCTTCATATAAGGAAAAGCCGAGGGCCAGATGGCTTCACAGGATAATTTTATCAAACATTCCAAAAAGAACACTGATCCTGTTCAAACTTTTCAAAAAAACTGAAGAAAAAGGAATACTACTTAAAGCATTTTATGAAGCTAACATAACTTTAATATCAAAACCAGGTAAAGATGCTACAACAAGAAAGGGAAACTATAGATCAATCTCCCTAATGAACATAGATGCAAGAATTCTCAACAAAATATTAGCAAATCGAATCCAACAGCACATTAAAAGAATCATACATGAAGACCAAGTGAGATTTACTCCGGCAATGCAAGAATGGTTCAACACAAGAAAATCAGTTAACGTAATATAGGACATTAACAAATTAAAAAATCACATGATCATCTAGACCGATGCTGAAAAAGCATTTGACAAAATCCAACATTCTTTTCTGATAAAAACACTTTAAAAGGTAGAAATCAAAGGTAACTTCTTCAACATGATAAAAGGCATATATGAAAAACCCATAGCCAGCATCATACTCAATGGTGAGAGGCTGAAAGCTTTCTCAGTCAAGGATGATTGGTAATGAGACAAGGATGCCCTCAGTCACCACTATTATTCAACACTGTACTAGAAATGTTAGTGAGAGCAATCAGGCAGGAAAAAGAAATAAAAGGCATGCACATTGGAAAGGAAGAAGTAAAACTTTCATTATTTGCAGATGACTGTACTTAGAAAATCCTGAGAAATCTACAATAAAGTTACTTGAGCTAATAAACAAATTCAGCAAGGTGGCAGGTTATAAAATTAATGTGCAAAAATCACTCATGTTTCTATGCTCAAGCAATGGCCTAACTGAGGGATCAATTAAGGAAAAAATTCAATTCAAAATAGAAACTAAAAGAACCAGGTATCTAGGAATGAACTTAACTAGAGATATAAAGGACTTGTGCACAGAAAACTATATAACATTGCTAAAAGAAATCAAAGAAGATCTAAATAGGTGGAAAGACATTCCCTGCTCATGGATAGGAAGGTTAAATGTAGTTATGACGTTAATTCTACCTAAATTGATCTACAGATTCAACCAGTACCAATCAAAATTGATCAACCTACTTTAAAGACTTGGAAAAGCTAGTTACCAAATTCATCTGGAAGGGAAAGAGACTCCAAATAGATAAAAGCATCCTAAAAAAGAAAAATGAAGTGGGAGAACTAATACTCCCCGATGTTAAAACTTATTACAAGGCCACAGTGGTCAAAACAGCATGGTACTAGTACTAGCCAATGGAATTGAATTGAGAGCACTGAAAAAGACCACCAAATCTATGGTCAACTGATCTTCAACAAGGCCTCCAAATCCACTGAACTGGGACATAATAGTCTTTTCAATAAATGGGCGTGGGTGAACTGGATATAAATAGCCGAAGAATGAAAAAGGACCCTCACCTTACACTCTATACAAAAATTAACTCAAATTGGATCAAACACCTAAATATAAGAACCAATACCATAAAGCTCCTAGAAGAATATGTAGGGAAACATTTTCAAGAACTAGTAATAGGACGTAGCTTCTTAAACTTTACACCCAAAGCACAAGCAACAAAAGAAAAAATAGATAAATGGGAATTCCTCAAAATCAAATGCTTTTGTGCCTCAAAAGACTTTGTCAAAAAGGTGAAGAGGCAGCCAACTCAATGGGAGAAAATATTTGGAAATCACACATTGGATAAAGGTTTATATCCCATATACATAAATAAATCATACAACTCAACAACAAAAAAAGAAGCAACCAAATTATAAAGTGGGCCAAAGATAGGAATAGATATTTTTCTGAAGAGCTAATACAGATGGTTAAAAAGCATATGAAGAGATGTACATTCTCATTAGCTATAAGGGAAATGCAGATCAAGACTACAATGAGATACCACCTCACACCCATAAGAATGGCTGCTATTAAACAGGAAACTACAAATGTTGGAGAGCATGTGGAGAAACTGGGACACTTATGTACTGCTGGTAGAAATGTATAATGGTACAGTTGCTAAGGAAGACAGAGTGGCAGTTCCTCATAAAACTAAATACCACAAGAACTGAAAGCAGTGACACAAACAGACATTTGCACACTGATGTTCATAACAGCACTATTCACAATCTCCAAAAGATGGAAACAATCTAAGTGCCCATCAACAGACGAGTAGATTAACAAATTGTGGTATATACATATGATGGAATATTATGTAGCTGTACGTCGAAATGGCATCCTAAAGCACATGACAAGATGGATGAGCCTTGAGGACATAATGCTGAGTGAAATAAGCCAGACAGAAAAGGATAGATACTGCATGACTCCACTTTTATGACCACGGTAAAGGTAAAATTAGAGGCTTATAATATGGAATACAGAGGACTTAGAGAAGCTAGAGATGGGTGAATGGTTAGCTAAAGAGGTTGAATTCAAATGTAAGGTATAGACAGAAGTAAAAACAGTTCACTAGTGGGTCTATATGTACTACTACCATATTGAAGGTGAACATGATTGAAAGTGGTTATACAGACTCATATGTCCCACCAATTAACACAATAAATATAAATAAGATCTTGTATGAACTACTGCAAGCGTATTTATCTTGTACAAAGAGTATATAATTTCAGGGTATAGGGAGAAAAATGTTATTGCATGCTATGGGCTATGTTTAACAGGAAAGCATTAATAGTACTGCAGCAATACCAGGGAGACGGACAAGAATTAGGGGGAGGTATGGATTTTCTGTTTGGTGAGGAGTGTTTATTGGTTATCTTTCTCTTAGGAACAATGAAATTATCTAAAATTGAGAGTGTTGATGGACTATTGACTTTGGACATTATGCAAGAGGTCCAGTAGATAGAGGTGAATGAAATCTGCACTGACCGAGAAGTAGATAGGCAAATGATGGTGTATACATATGATCGAACACGGTGCTGCTCCAGAAAGGAATGAAGTTGTGAGGCATCAATATGAATGAACCTGTGGGATACTGGGTGAGGCAAAATAAGCCAGAAACAAAGGAGCAAACAAAAGAAAACAGGGGCCTAGATTGAAAGCTTTTATAGCGTCACATTTAGTCCAGAGAGGTCACTACTATTTCTGGATTTTGAGAAGCTGTGTTATATATGTATAACCTGGTATTTAGAGTTAAGAATGAAGCTGATGAGGTCAGGATTAAGATAATTCAGAATAAAGGAGTAAATAATCTAAACACAGGGAACTCAGAATAAGAATGAGGGCATTTAATCCTGTATAGCTTACTGTAATGCCTGGTTACATCCCAGTGTATATTAAGCAGATAATCAAAAAGTATTGGCAAAGTCCCTTGAGGGATGGGAGAAACATTATAGACTATTGCACTTTACCACTGGGGAAACCCTGGACACTGTGTCAAACATTAGGGACACCCAAATCAATAGGCCAAGCCCTTGGTCTTGAGGCTTGCTTTTGTGAAGGTTATATATATAGCGGAGAAGCTTAGCCTACTATAGGCATGCCTAAGAGTTACTTCTGGAGGACCTCTTTTGTTGCTTAGATGTGGCGCTTCTCTCTTTAAGCCCAACCCTGCAAGTGAAACCATTGAACTCCCCCCTATACGGGACATGACATCCAGGGGTGAAAGTCTCCCTGGCGGCGTGGGAGATGACTGGCAGTGGCACAGTGGGGTCAACAATGCCACTCTGACCAAAAGAAGTGTAACAGATAAGGTATCGGTGGCTGAGATAATTCAGATAGAGTCAAGAGGCTTCTCGGGAGGTCACTCTTCCTCATGCTTCAGTTAGACGTTGCAACCTATCATAACTTGCCAAACCTCAACCAAGACCATTCGTGCCAATCCTATTGAATTCCTAGGGCAATATGTAAGATTCTACAAAGGTTTCCAAAACCAATAACCTCCAGGTGGCTCCCTGGGCCAAGTAAATCCTGAAATGCTGAGGAGACAGCCTTTCCAGAACATCAAGCAGTTTTGTCCCCCATCCCATCTTATTGATAGCCCCTTCCAACGTGGAAAAGTTAGAAAGGGCATAGCCGAAATAGCACTAAAGAGTGAGAGAAAGATCAAAGGTAATGGTAGAGTCTTGTAGAAAAGGTCGGGTTTAATAAATGAGTTTGAGTGCTGAATCATTATGCAGATATTTCTTTTAGCCTCCAGTACCTTTGAGCAGCTAGAAATAAAAACCTAAAAGTGTGGAATTATAACCCATACCAAACTTTGAAATATTTCTACATCTAAAATTGTTGCAATGTACTTTGAAATTTATTGCTTTTATGTATATATGTTATTTAAAGAGAAGGAGGAGTATAACAGAGAAGATAGGATTTAACAAATGAATATGACTGCTGAATCATTATATTGATATTTCTGCTGGTCTCCAGTGTCTTGAAGAAGCTAAAATGAAAAATTGTGAAACTGTAACCCATAGCAAGCTTTAAAATCTGTTCTGTAACTACTTGTTAAAATGCACTTGGAAATTTATTGCTTTTTTATATATATGCTATATTTCACAATAAAAAAAAGTTAAAAAAATTACGGAGAAATAAGAAATACTAGCAAAAGTGAATCCTGCAGCATATTAAAAGGATTTTATACCATGACAAAGCAGAATTTATCCCAGAAATGTAAGGTTTGTTTAGCATTCAAAAATTAATCAATTTAATACACACATCACTAGAATAAAGAACAAAAAACATATAATCATCTCAACAGATCCAGAAAAACCATTTAACAAAATCCAATACACTTAAAAAAAAATCCAATATACTTTGATGATAAAATCACTCAATAATCTAGGACTAGAAAGCAACCTTCTTAAACCGATAAAGGGAATCTATGGAAAACCTACAACTAACATTACAATTAATTGTGAAAGAATTAATGCTTCTCCTGTAAGATCAGGAATAAAAAAAGGATGTCCAGTCTCACTACTTTTTATTTTCAACATTATACTGGCTTTTCTAGCCAGGGTAATTAAGCAAGAAAAATAGATAAAAGACATCCAGAAAGGAACAAGTAAAACTACCTGCATTTGAAGACACTATGATCTTGTATACTTAAAATACTAAATAACCCAATCAAATAATGAATGCATGAAGCATGGTGGCAGGGTACACTATCAATATCAAAATATTCAATTTTATTTCTTTTCATGAACAATAAACAACCTAAAAACGGAATTAAGAAAAAAAATCCATTTATAATGGAATGAAAAAGGATAAATAACTATGAATAAATTTATCAGAAGAGGTGAAATATGTGTACTGAAAAACAATGTTGAAAGAAATTAAAGGCATAAGTAAATGGAAAGACATTTCATACAATGTATTGGTGACTTAATATTAGCATGGCAATAGTTCTGAGACAGATCTCCAGATTTAAAACTATCCCTATCAATATTTTATCTGCCTTTTTCTCAGAAACTGATCAAATGATCTTAAACCCCATATGGAATATGAGACAGCCAAAACAGTTGTGAAAGAGAAAAATGTACTTACTTACATCAACATTTGATAAAGAGTCACAAGACAAGACATTGTGTAGTGACACAAGTAAAGACATATCCACAGGACATAAATATAAGAACTAAAACGGTAAAACTCTCATAAGAAGACAGAAGAGTAAATCTTTGTGTCATTGAGTTAGGAAAGGTGTCATCAAATATGATACAAAAAACACAAACCACACCAACAAAAATATAAGTCTCTTTCTGTTAAAATTTAAAGCTTTTATGCTTTAAGGGATATATCCAGAAAGTGAAAAGACAATCTAGAGAATGGAGGGAAAAAATATTTGCAAAGAATATATCTTTGCATCCAGAATATATAAAGAATACTTAAAACTCAATAATAAATAATTTATAACCCAATTTTAAAAAATGGGCAATAGATCTGAATAGACATCTCTCCACAGAAGACATACAAATGGCCAATAAGCACGTGAAAAGAAGCTCCATTTTCTTAATTATTAAGAAAATGCAAATCCAACCCACCATGAGTTGCCATTTCTTTATGCATTAGAAAAACAGTAATTCAACAGTAAATAATACCAAATGTTTATGAGAATGTAGAGAAACTGGAAACCTCTACATTGCTGTTATGAATACGAAATTATGCAACTGCTTGGAACCTTCTTTGGTAGTTTCTTAAACTGTCAAACATACAGTTACCACATGACCCAGCAATTTCACTCCTAGTTATATACCCAAATTCCACTCTTAGTTATGTACTTCAGAGAAACGACAATCCATGGCTACTAAAAACGCATGCTTACATTGTCAAAGAAGCATGATGCATAGTAGTCAAAAGTGGAAACCACCTAAATTTTCATCAACTGATGAATGAATTAAAAAATGGGGTTTATACATTCAATGGAATATTGGCAATAAAAAGCAATGAACTACTGACATATGCTACAATTTGGATGAACCTTGAAAATATTAACTGAAAGGAGCCAGTCACAGAACATCACATATTGAATCATCTCATTTATTTGAAATGTTCATAATAGGCAAATCCATAGAAATAAAAGTAGACAGTAGATTAGTACAAGGAATTTGTCCCAGTACAAGGAATTTGGGGGTGTGGAAGGGATAGGGGGGCGATGACTACTAAATGATAAGGGGTTTCTTTAAGGAGTGATAAAAATGTTCTAAAGTATTGTGGTGATGGTTGTACTTTGCAAATATACTAAAACACTGAATCGTATATTTTAAATAAGTGAATTGTATGATATGCAAACTATATACCTCAATAATTTTTTTTAAACCTCACAGGTGGAAGTTGAATTGGTAAATATGGAAATGAACACAGGAAGAGGATATGAGCAGGGTATGAAGAGGCTGCTACAAAAAATCTGCTGGATTTTATCCCTGGATTTTGTGTTGGGACAGAGGCCAGCACCACCTGCTCCTGTCATATCTAAAAGAGAAAGACAGTGGCTGGGTCTGTCCAAGTAATGGCAGGACAAAGACAGGTGGCCATGGTGGGAAGGAACTGCCTCCCTACAGATGGGTGTCACTGAAGTTGTGTTTTCCCTGGAGACCAATTTAAACAACAGAAACAGTGAGTTAGTGCCACATACCCTTTGGGGACCCAAGAAGAGAGCAAAGTGGAGAAATATCCTACACTGTTTCTTTCTCCCATCTTCTTCTCTCCCACTAGTGACTTCCATTGGCTAAATCATGTCTTAAGACATTTGGCATGGGGCAGAATGCAAGTCCCTCTGACTGTGAGCAGAGCAGGGAAAGGGATTGGGGTGGGGGAATCAGATCATGTTCAGAGCATGTACGTCCTTCTAACAATTATGTGTGATGGCTCCTGGAGAAAGGAAGCAGGCTATGGAGTCACTGGCTGCAGTTTGGGAGGTGGCTGTAGGGCTCCGTTCCCCACCGAGGCAGTGGTCTGTGGCTTTAGGTAGCCCAGGGATCCATAAAACATTACACCCCTTCTGGTTGGGAGCAGTTTAACCTAAAAATAGGCCTTTCACTATTTTTGTGTAATGTCAAGCCTAGTCACCACAAGAAAATAATTGCTTAAAAATTGAAAATACAATTAAAACTCTCATGCCAGGGAGAGTTTTCACATTTGACATCACTTCTTTTTATATTCTTTGAATAGAAGAGGTCTGCATCAACACCATCTGGTGATTATGCAAACTTAAAAAGAAAATACAGCATTGCCTCTAAGGTATTCCCTTTACAGAACTAGAAGTAAAATATGATTTTTTTGCTTTTATTATAGAAACAATAACTTGGGCCGAAAACAAGCTTGAGAAATACTTCTAAATTCTCCCAAATCAGCCCTTCTCTTTATAGATCCACATCACCTCTCCTTGAAGTTATCTCTGAACGATTTTTCCAGGGCTGGTCAAACCAAGATGCATGGGCTTGATGGACCAACTGCCATATGGCCACCCTTAAAATAATTTCTGAAATTAATCCATCTTTATTTAGAGAAGCAGTAGAAAAATGTGGGCAAAGAGACTGGCTAAGGGTAACCACTGCTCAGTAGTTTATTTTCTCTGAACAAGTCAACTCTGGCCACATGTTTTGCATGCTACATTTGACAATAACAACTACAACAACAAAAACGAGCCCGAAGTTATGAGAAATATTGAAACATCCTTCTCAGCAGGTCTTCCAGATTAGATTAAATATTTTCAAAAAGTTCTATCCAGTTCTGATATGAAAGGTGATTCGACAGAGATCCTTTCCCCAGGACCCGCACCATTGCCAGTCCCCGTTACCTGCTGGCACCTCCACACTGCCCAGCTGGCCAGATACTGGATATCTGTGCACACAGAAAAGCAGAGAAGTTCTGAAGGGATGATGCATGGACATGGGAGAGACTCCGAGAAAAGGAAGCAAAGAGTCAGATTCTGGGCACAAGCAACAGGGAAGAAGGCATGTCAATAGCAAATTCAATATGGAAGTTTGCTGTTTGAGCAGCTCCACTTTAGGACAGTTGGGACAGCAGCGGGTGCGTGTTCTCCTCATGGTCAGTGACAGGTAAGCAAGAGCGCAGGCCAAACCCAGCCAGCACACTGACACCAGCTTTCAGCCCATGTGCTAACATTTCATTGGTCAATGCAAGTAGCCACCAAGCCCAACATGTAGGGGAGGGGAAGTTTACTTTCCCATAAAGGGAAGACCTGAGATGTTGCGTGGCAAAGGATGAGGGGACATGACTTTAGAAGAGGGAGGAAATGAAAAAGTGAGAACAAGAATGGGATCCAATCTATGCACCCTGGTTTGAATTTTGGATGCACCAATTTTACTAAGTGTGTAAACTCTCAAGTTACCTTATATTTCTGTTCAGTCTCTAATGCAAAATCCAATGTTTTCTGCAGAAAGCAGGGATTCGAAGAAGAGGGTATTGCTTTCTCTCTCTCTCTCTCATTCAACCCCTCTCCACACCCCACCCCCATGTTGGAAACAACAAATAAGAAATCACTGGTGCCTTATACTGTGCCCTGCTGTTGTTATCTAAGATTCGGGAGTTTCCCACAAATTCACACCTCTAAATTTGTTGTACAGCTTTGGTTGATTACCAGAGCCCTGAAACAGTTGCTTTTGGAAACTTTGACAAGTTTTATATTTGCTTTTGGAGGAGAAATTTTGCTGAGGCCTTTACTACCCCATACTGTAGTTCCTTCTAAGCAAATCTTTAAACCTCACTGTACCTAAATGCCCTTATCTGTAAAACAGATGTTAATAAAACCTAACTGATAGGGTATATTGAATATAAACAAGTTCATCATGTATAAAGGACTTAGGAAAGAGCCTAGCACATAGTGCCACACAGGTCTAATAATGAGCGGAGCTAGCAAGGTTCACAGGCTTGGGAGAAGCACCTGGAGTCAGGTAGAGGCAGATCTTAAAGGAAAATGCATGGGGCACACATTCACAAACAAGGCCCACTGGATTTTCAGATTCATTTAAGTCCTTTGAACAGTTGTTTGAGACAGAATTATCATCAGTCTATTTAACAGGTGAGGAAGGTTCA